>APFE031711740.1:0-14412 GCA_000404065.3 Pinus taeda
ATGTGTATATTAAATAATATGAGGATTTTGTTGTCTTAATGTAACTTGAAGGATTAATAGTGGGTATAGGTAAAATGTGACCAAAAATGGGTGGATCGCTGAGTAAGGTAACCAAATAAAATGTGGCACACAACCCTAAAAATTTATTAAAGTTGTGATAAAGAGAATGCTGGTAGCATATTGGTATATATGTTACCTATGCCTATTGTTTTGTGATGTGCCCACATGAAAAGTACAAAATGCCACTAGTCAAAGGTATCCCAAATAAGTACCTTAAATAAATTCAATATGAATTTTATAGACACAAATGAAGCTTCGTCAAATGGTTGATTAGAACTAACATATTCTGACAAAAACACTATGTCAAGATAACCACACTAACATGATGTGCTGAAACGGATGATAGGCACAAAGATGCAAGGGAGAAGGTCCCCATAGTTGATTGAACTTAAACAAAAAAAATGAAAAAAGAAAAATAGGGGACACATGTAACCTCCAAACATCTCAAATCAATAGTTTTCAAAATAGAGAAGAATGCCAAACCCAAAAAGATAAGTTTTTGAGAAACCTAGTAGGTGAGGTTGTGTTAGAGAAGAATGGTTTAAGATTTGATGATGTAATTTCTTTTTGTCTTTGTTTATTTGAAGCATACCCATACTACTTTAGGTTGTACTCCTGAATGGTCACATCAGTTTCTTTTAATATTACCTTATTCTTTTGGCCTCAATGGTCTACTGAAAAATATTAGAAGGAAAGGAATAAATAAGGGAAACCAACTGAATTATAAAACCCTGATCAAGAATTTTGCATGTATCAACTCACAGATAGTTAATGCGAACATGTTTAGGTTCACTCAAACAAAGGACAATGATGATAATAATTTTCCTAGAACCTTGGTAATGTTTAATGCATGTCATATTTGATTTTATAAAATTATGATGTTTCCTAAAGAAAAAATCGTTGGTAGCGAGCCATCATGGGGACAAGACAAGGAATTTTTCCTTAAAAAAAATGATGGTGATAATAAATATGATTACTGTGTGAGTGGTATAATAAGAAAATTATTTAACCTCATGTCGAGATTGGACAATAAAGACAATAACTATAATGTCTATTAGATAAGTGCATAGTAATCTATTGTTGTCTATGATTAATAATGATGTGCTTATATTGACGAATCAATAAAAGAAGAACCTACAAAGAGTTTCATATAGGCAATCATATGCATGCAAATGTTAAACAAAATTAATAATAATAGAAAGAACTTTAAGATGGGGGAACCCATACGAAACTGGCTCCCTGATTCTATCGCCCTTTTGAGATACTTTCCAGGATTGGGCATGTGGTGTGTCAGTTGGATTTACCTAGTCATATGCACATATACAATGTATTTCATGTTTTCTTTTGAAATAAACACATACATGATCCTAAAAATATTATTGATCAGCATAATATGATTCAGGTACACAATGAAGTTAAGAATGATTTTGTATGTTTTATGAAATGAGAAATGCTAAGCTAATGGTTGTCTTAATGATTGTGGATGTAGGTCAACCAGATAGAGAATTCCTCATCGAGTCTCTATGCATAATAGATCTAAGAGAAATCATGCTATGAAAGTGAGCTATCACCCTGGTTAAAATTTAGTGGAGGCACTTCAGCGTGGAAGAGGCTACCTAGGATGATGATAATTTTATGTGCGAGGCATATCCCAACCTATTCAAATGAGGATGGCATTTTTCTTGAGGGGGGGGGGGGGGGGGATGTAATACCCCTCGTTGAATTGCAAATATTCTAATTTCTTTTTACTAAAGTCACTTAGAAAACTTTGGGCCATGATAAAGGCATGGTATGAATAAGTGATAAACATAAATGTTTATCTTTCTAAATTACATCAATAAGAATTGTTTATGGTCAACAATGAAAATTACGGTGGGAAAAAATGTTGAAAAGAGTTTCACATTTGAGAAAATCAAAAGATATTTATGGGCAGAGGTGGTTACCTCCCTAGATTCCTCTCCCTAGAGATAAATTATCTCAGTTATCGAAAAGGGAGCAAAGAGGGTTAGAGGGAAAATTATTGATTTCTATATGTTCAACATATCTTGACAAGCGAGGGTGAAAATATATTCTTCCTTTTATTTGTTATGCTCAACCATCGAACCTCACTGAAGGCTCTATTCCTATTAAGAGCATAAAATAGGTTAAAGAAGAAATTAATGGCAGTATACTTTTGACTGGTTGCAAAACAATGGATCTAATAAAAGAATTTGGCAACCCTAATTGTCAACCTGCCATCTCGAAAGCTACAAGAATACTTTCTTTGAAGATGCCTAGGTTATATATTCTAGATGGTGTCTGACTGTCACCTATTTAAAAACCTATAGTGAATCATTTTGAGAGTGTTTTTCTTCGATGGCTGGCAAGCCATATTACCTCAAAAAAATCCAAATTAGTACTTAGAGTGCTTTTCAATTGCAATGTGAATAGAGTATGTCTTTTATTTTCCATAACCCTTCAAAGGATGTAATAAAATGTGTTATTACTATTAAAAATGTGGAAAAATGTTGCATGTCATCGGACATTTGTATTTATGGAGTTCAACAACAAAGCCTCATAAAAAATTTGCAAGACCTAAATGATGTTTCCTCTCTTGGTATGATGCTTCATAGAATGAACATAAAAGAGAGTGTGTAAAATCTTTTCCATGTAAATCTAAAAAAAATTTCTCTTCAAGCATTTGGACACTACCAAATAGATCTATTCCTCTAAAGAGCCCTAAACATGGTACTATGTGGAGAACTAGTGTAGTCCAAGCAGTAATGCTTAAAGGCCATAGTTGTTTCCAATTTAGGGATTGTAGGGCACTTTGAAAATTCTCTCTTCTAACATTTCGAATTCATAAACTCAACTTCATAATCCAAAATCAGTAACTAAACTATAAACAATGCTTGAGTTCGTTCATCAACATGTAACATGTAACTTTTGCATGCACCAATTGCACCATGTGGGTACGCCAAAAAAAATGTGAACTAAGTGTACACCTAGCTTCCATGATTATAGTTAGCTTCAAAAATTGATGACGTCCATGGATCACTGAAACAAGGATTCATGTATAAGTAAATACACCATCCACTCTGAGATAATGACATCAAATTTTCAGGAAACATGACATCCTCCATAAATCCTTCATTTCCATCAACAATGTGGCTAACACCATTTCTAATTATATGTGGACATACATGTTCTAACGTTTTGGTTGCTTCAACAACATAAAATTTCCTTTCAACAACTTATGCACACTAGATTGCCAAATTACCACCTCCTGCGCCTACATCCAAAACAATATTTCCTTCAAAGTGGTTTTTGTTCTCAAAGATAGTTTTGTAATAAGAATACATCCTCACATGTCACATTTGGGAAAAGAGTTTTAAGGAATCTTCACAATTCCCCCACTGCCCACATCTTTCCTTGTACCAAATCACTAACATTCATGCATGCCTTTATAAGAGGGGAGAATGTGAAGTAATCAGGCTTCATATTCTTGAATTGAATTTTCCCAAAAATTTCTAGGGAATCATCATCCATCCCATGTTGACTATATCCAACAAGAATTTAATTCCATGAAAACATATTTCATTCAGGCATTGCATCAAACACTTTGCAAGCATCTGAGAAATCCCCACATTTTACATACACTAACATAAATTTAGTTTCCAAAAACAATCTCGACTCAAACCTAGTTTTTATCATGTAGGTATGAACTTGCTTGACCTTTCTAAGGGATTTCAAATTGGTGCATATCAAGAATACAAAAACATAGCTTTTGGAGTCTACACAAATTGGTCATTGTAAAACAACCAATGCTTCTTTCGATCTGTTCTCTTTACAAAAATGTACTAATATCTATAACGTTGGCATTAGTGATGACATAGTTATTAATGTTCTGGAACTGTATGAAACACCTGATGTGATCTCAATAAATGCTTTCTCATTAAATATAAGGTTACAATTATGTTCCAAACCAAAAGATCCATCTGTAATGCACTTCTGCTTATATGCATATGAATTCCTTGCCTTCCCACAAATCTCCCAAGAAAGCACATGCAAGAAAAGCACTGACAATGGTAATTGACTTGGGTTTAACACCCATCAACTTCTTTTGATGGAAAATTTGTAGTCATTTAAAAATCCATCATGAACATGACCAATAATTATAGTAACTTAAGACAATGGAATTGAAGGAAAACCAACAATACAATTGGGTGTATAGAATGCCTACAATAGTTAGGGATTATCAAGTAAATCATATGTTAAATGCATAGAT
The DNA here is from genome assembly GCA_000404065.3 of Pinus taeda. Classification (NCBI taxonomy): domain Eukaryota; kingdom Viridiplantae; phylum Streptophyta; class Pinopsida; order Pinales; family Pinaceae; genus Pinus; species Pinus taeda. Next base: position 4,328 of record APFE031711740.1, read on the forward strand.
AAAAGTGAATGAAAACTAGAAACAAAGACATTTAAGTCAGGTTAGGCTTTTGGAATCATAGGTGGCCACACCATTTAGCTCCCAAACTGAGTAGAAGTAGTTGTTCTGGGATTTTCTTTTTTGAAGTAATTTGAGACATAGAATTGACTTCTAAATCTCTAGATTGAGTCCCAACATTTTCCACTTTATCATCCCCCTCATTGGAAACAAATGACAATTTTACAGACTGAACAAGATCAATATTGTTTATAGAAGGCGTATCAACATTTGGAAGGAGCAAACAAATCTGCAAATGATTATCACCTCTATCTGTTGCAGGAGATTTATTATCAGGTTCTAATGAGATCCCAACTTATAAATTGACTTTCATGGCCTCAAAGTGTCCTTTGCATTTTAAAATCTCTTATGTCTCTTTCTCTAGCACTTCTATAATCATATTATGAACCTCTTGCTCAAATTTTTGTGCTTCCAAAATAATATTCTCTTCAGTAATACCCAGAGATACAAAGGCACCCATTTCAATTGATCCAGATACAAGGAAAATCCAAAAGGAAAAAGGTAAAAAAATCTTCTTCTTGTGTCTTCTTCCCCTAATGCTTCTCCTGATGCATTGAATCCATTTATTTCTTCTTCCCCCGTACACCCTTTATTTCGAAATTCAATTGCCCCAATCTTATCAAGGCTTTCTGTTTTCAATTTATTTTAAGTAGCAACACATATATTAAGTGGAAGGAAGTTAAATGTTGGATTTCACTTGCACCATATCTGGGCAATATGATTTTTTGTCAAGAACTAGAGACAATGTTTCATATAATTATTGGGAAGTCTAAAAAGGCTAATGTGCGGCTTATTTGAATACAACAATTGCAAATTATTTATTTTTGAGTGTTCAACATATCTTGACAAGGGAGGCTGCAAATGAGATTCTTCCTTTGATTTGTTATGCTCAACCACTGAACCTCACTAAAGGCTCTATTCCTATTAAGAGCATAAAATAGGTTGAACAAGAAATTAATGGGAGTATACTTTTGACTGGTTGCAAAATAGTGGATTTAGTAAAAGAATATGGAAACCCTAATTGTCAACCTACTATATCAAAAGTTGCAAGAATACTTTCTTTGAAGATGCCTAGGCTATTTATTCTGGATGATGTGTGAATGTCACCTATTCAACAACCTATAGTGAATCATTTTGAGTGTGTTTTGCTTCGATGGATGGCAAGCCATATTACCCCAAAAAAATCCAAATTAGTTCTCAGTGTGCTTTTCAATTACAATGTGAATAGAGTATGTCCTTTATTTTCCATAACCCTTCAAAGGTGGCAAGAAACTGTGTCATTACTTTTAAAAATGTGATAAAATTGATCTTTGTAGATACAAAGCCATCCATTTCAATTGACCCAGATGCAAGGAAAATCCCAAAGATACAAAGCCACTCATTTCAGTTGATCTGGATGCAAATAAAATCTAAAAGGAAAAGGAAAAAAAAATCTTCTTCTTGTGGCTTCTTCCCCTAGTGTTTCTCCTAATGCATTGAATCCATTACTTTCTTCTCCCTCCTTACACCCTTTCTTTGAAAATTCAATTGTCCCAGTCGTATCAAGGATTCTTTCTTTCAATTTCTTTATAGCACCAACACATATAGTCAGCATAATGGTAGTTGAATGTTGAATTTTACTTGCACCATATCTGGATAATGTGATTTGTTGTCAAGAACTAGAGCCAACTTTTCATATCCTTATTGGGAAGTCCAAAAAATCCAATGTGCATCTTATTTGAATACAACAGTTGCAAATTATTGATTTTTAAATGTTCAACATATCTTGACAAGCGAGGGTACAAATGAGATTCTTCCTTTGATTTTTTATGCTCAACCATAAAACGTCACTAAAGGCTCTATTCCTATTAAGAGCATAAAATAGGTTGAACAAGAAATTAATGGGAGTATACTTTTGACTGGTTGCAAAACAATGGATCTAATAAAAGAATGTGGCAACTCTAATTGTTAACCTTCCATCCCAAAAGTTGCAAGAATATTTTCTTTGAACATGCCTAGGCTATTTATTCTAGATGATGTGTGACTGCCACCTATTCAATAACCTATAGTGAATCATTTTGAGATTTTTTTTTTCTTCGTTGGCTGGAAATCCATATTACCTCAAAAAATTCCAAATTAGTTCTTCAAGTTCTTTTCAATTGCAATGTGAATAGAGTATGTCCTTTATTTTCCATAACCCTTAAAAGGTGGCAAGAAACTGTGTTATTACTATTAAAAATGTGAAAAAATGTTGCATGTCATTGGACAATTGTATTTTTGGATTTCAACCACAAAGCCTCATAAAAAATTTGCAAGGCCTAAATGATGTTGCCTCTCTTTGTATGATGCTTCAAAGAAGGAACATAAAAGAGAGTGTGTACAATCTTTGTCATGTAAATTTGAACACATTTTCTCTTCAATCATTTGGACACTCCCAAATAGATTTATTCCTCTTAAGAGCCCTCAACATGGTGCTGTGTGGAGAACTAGTGTAGTCCAAGTAGTAATGCTTAAAGACCATAGTTTTCTCCAATTCAGGGCTTGTGGGGCACTTTAACCCTAGTGCACTGGATAAGTGAAAGAAGCAACACTATTAGATTTATAAATTTAAGCTTTGAAAATTCTCTCTTCTAACATTTCCAATTCAAAAACTCAACTTCATAATCCAAAATCAATAACTAAACTATAACCAATGCTTGAGTTCATTCATCAACATGGATCATGTAACTATTGCATGCACCAATGCCACCATGTGGCTACACCAACAAAAATGTGAACTAAGTGTACACATAGTTTCCATGATTATAATCAGCTTCAAAAATCAATCACGTCCATGGATCACAGAAACATGGATTCATGTATAAGGAAATACACCATCCACTCTAAGATAATTACATCAAATTTTCAAGAAACATGACATCCTCCATAAATCCTTCATTTCCTTAAACAATGTGGATAACACCATTTTTTATTACATTTGGACATACATGTTCTAACATTTTGGTTGCTTCAACAACATACAATTTCCTTGCACCAGCTTGTGCATACTAGATTGCCAAATTACCACTTCCTATGCCTACATCCAAAAAAGTCTTGCCTTCAAAGTGGTGCTTGTTCTCAAAGATAGTTTTGTAATAAGCTTACATCCTCACGTGTCACAGTTGGGACAAGAGTTGTAAGGAATCTTCACAATTCCCTCGTTTCCCATATCTTTCCTTGTACCAAATCACTAACATTCATGCATGCCTTTAGAAGAGGGAAGAATGTGACATAATCAGGCTTCATGTTCTTGAATTGCATTTGCCCAAAAATTGCTAGGGACTCATCATCTATCCCATGCTGAGTATAGTCAGTAAGAATTTAATTCCATGAAAACATATTGCACTCAGGCATTGCATCAAACACTTTGCAAGCATCTGAGAAATCCCCACATTTTACATACATTAACATAAATTTAGTTTCCAAACACAAGCTCGACTCAAACCTAGTTTTGATCATGTAGGTGTGAACTTGCTCAACCTTTCTAAGGGATTTCAAATTGCCACATACCAAGAATACACAAACATAGCTTTTGGAGTCGACACAAATCGATCTTTGTAGAACAACCAATGCTTCATTCAATCTGTTCTCTTTGCAAAAATGTATTGATATCTATAGCATTGGCATTACTGATGACATAGTTATTAATATTCTAGAATTGTATGAAACATTGATGTGATTCCCATAAACCCTTGCTCATGAAATATAAGGTTACAAGTATGTTCCAAACCAAAATATCCATCCGTAATTTACTTTTGCTTATATGGATATGAAGTCCTTGCCTTCCCATAAATCTCCCAAGTAAGCACATGAAAGAAAAGCACCGACAATGGTAATTGAATTGGGTTTAACACCAATCAAATTCTTTTGATGGAAAATTTGTAGTCATTTAAATATCCATCATGAAATTGACCAATAATTAGAGCATCTTAGGATAATGGAATTGAAGGTAAACCAACGATAAAATTGGGTGTAATACAATGCCAACAACAGTTAGGGATTATCAAGTAAATCATATGTTAAATTCATATATAAAAGTGAAAAAAAACTAGAAACAAAGACATTTCAATCAGGTAAGGCTTATGGAATCATAGGTGGCCACACCATTCAACTCCCAAAATGAGTAGAAGTAGTTGTCGTGGGAAAATTGGTTCAAGTAATCAGAGACATAGAATTGATTTCTATATCTCTAGACACAAGGGAGAATTTGGTGTCTCTAAATTAAATTTTTGTATAGGAAGATATGCTTATGTGAAGTCAGAAGGTCGTTGAGGTTGAGAGCTTGTCATGCCAGGACCCAAGAATTAGGGAATATGGATTTTTGTAGGGATGTAGTTGATGTGGTTAGTAGTGAAGGTGGTATGCTAAATTTTGAGCACAATGGATTTTTCAGGAGAGAATAAGATAAGATATGATAATTTTATTAATGTCCTTGGGTGACCACAAGAGTAAGTCAATGGGACTAAAAGATACATCCCATGTCTCTTATCTTTTTGTGTATTGTATTTGGATAATTTCCTGACAAACAAATGAATAAAGTGAAAACTAAAAAGAATATATATACCAATAGAAAATATATAATTACTTGTGAAAGTTGTCACAAGTAATTACCATGACCATAAATTTTTCTTCCTTCCACTGCCCTTTCCTAGTTAATGCATTCACAAGAGCATTGTAAGTAGAGAAATTAGGACAAAATCCTTCTTTTATCATTTGGATATATGTTTTTAGAGCTAGCTTAATTGATCCACACTTTCCATAAGCCCCAATCATGATATTATAAGTGTCTTGATGTGGAATGTATCCAACTTTCTTCATTTCCTTAAAAAGTATAGCAACGTGGTTATGCATACCATTTTTACCACACACAGCCACCATAGTATTCCACGTGACTCGATCAAGGTTATAGCCACTAGACTTAATTTTATCGGACAATAACATCATCTTTTGGAATCTTTGTTTTTTTCTATACATTGCAATGATAACATTGAAAGTGCACAGGTTAGGATGAAAACCTGCATTCTTAATTTGTATGAAGAACTCCAAGGCTTTCTCCTCTCTTCCTTCTTTCCCAAATGAAAATATCAGGATTGTGTATGTAAAAACATCAGGCTCCACTCCTTTTATTATCATTGTATCCATCAAAGTAGTAGCTTCATTACATAATCCATTAGTATAGTAAACTGGAATCATTTCATTATGGTAGACAGTATTAGGTCGATACACTTTGTTGTTCTATATTTCTGTCAAAATAATGAGAGCTTGTCCATGACCCCCTTCTTTCCCATAGACATTAAGAAGAGAATTGTATGTGATTCTGCACAAGGACATCCCTTTGCCTTCATCTCTTTGAAAATATTGGATGCTTCTTCATACAACTCTCCTCTTCCATAGAAAAATATAATGGTATTGTAGATGCATTCATCAGGTCTAATTCCCTGAGTTTTCATCTCCTCAAAAAGTGATACAAATTTATTCCAAGAATTACCCATCTTGCTGTATACATCAAGAATTACATTCTAGGTGACAACATTCAGTTCACATACACCTTCCTCCATTCTCTTGAACAAAGAGATCGCTTCCCTGTACATACCATTATGGGAATAAGTACAAATTAAATAGGTATAGGCATAGATATTCATAGGATAACCTTCTAGGGGAATATTATGAAACAAGTCAGTTGCTTTAGAGCATTGAGCCTCTATGCCTAAAATCCTAGTCATGGCTGCAATTGTTTTTGCATTTGGCTTGTGATCCTCATGGTTTCTCATCCATTCAAATACATCCAAGGACTTCTTCCATTCTCTAAATTCACATAGACCCTTTAATATTTCTAAAATATCCCCTTCTTGTATTAGGGTCGAATCTATAATTTCGCCCAAAGTTCCATATTATTGAAGAGTTGAGTGTAAAAGAAACTCACCAGTTTCTGAGAGCTCTTTCCTCCATGTTTGGCTTCCAAAATCACCATTTTTGTAGCCTGCAACACCCTTACCTGAAGAAGCACCTTCTTGGAATATGGATTGTTGTAGGGATGTAGTTGATGTGGTTAGTAGTGAAGGTGGTAAGCCAAAGTTTGAGGACAATGGATTGTTCAGGAGAGAAGAAGATAAGATAAGATAACTTTATTAATGTCCTTGGGTGACCACAAGAGTAAGTCAATGGGACTAAAATATACATCTCGTGTCTCTTATCCTTTTTTCATTGTATTTGGCTAATTTTTTGATGACCTAATGAATAAAGTAAAAAATAAATAGAATATATGTATATATAAAACAGTCATAAGTAGTTACCATGATAAAAATTTATGGTTCCTTCCACTACACTTTCCTAGCTAATGCATTCAAAAGAGAATTGTAAGTAGAGAGATTAGGGTAAAATCATGCTTTTATCATTTGAATATATGTTTTTAGAGATAGCTTAAGTAACCCAAACTTTCCATAAGCACCAATCATGATATTATAAGTGTCTTGATCTGGAATATATCCAACTTTATTTATTTCCTTAAAAAGTCTAGAAACATGCTTATGCATACCACTTTTACCACACACAACCACCATAGTAATCCACGTGATGCAATCCGAGATATAGCCACTAGACTTAATTTTATCAGACACTGACATCATCTTTTGGAATCTTTCCTTTTTTCCATACATTGCAATGATAGCATTGAAAGTGCACAAATTAGGATGACAACCTGCGTTCTTAATTTGTATGAAGAACTCCAAGGCTTTCTCCTCTCTTCCTTCTTTCCCAAATGTAGATATCAGGATTGTGTATGTAAAAACATCATGCTTCACTCCTTTTATTACCATTGTGTCCATCAAAGTAGTAGCTTCATTACAAAATTCATTAGTACAATAAAGTAGAAATATTTCATTATGGGTGACAGTATTAGGTCAATACACTTCGTTGCTCTGAATTTTTTTCAAAATACTAAGAACTTTTCCATGCGACCCTTCTTTCCCATAGACATTAAGAAGAGAATTGTATGTGATTCTACATAGGCGAAATCCCTCTGCCTTCATCTCTTTGAAAATATTGGATGCTTCTTCATACATCTCTCCTCTGCCATAGACATCTATAATGGTATTGTAGGTGCATTCATCAAGTCTAACTCCCTGAGTTTTCATCTCCTCAAAGGTGATACAACTTTATTCCAAGAATTACCCATCTTGGTGTATACATCAAGAATTACATTGTAAGTGACAACATTCAGTTCACATACACCTTCCTCCATTCTCTTGAACAAAGAGATCGCTTCTCTGTACATACCATTCTAGGAATAAGAAGAGATTAAAGAGGTATATGCATAGACATTCATAGGATAACCTTCTAGGGGAATATTATGAAACAAGTTAGTTTCTTTAGAGCATTGAGCCTCTACGCCTAAAATCACGATCATGGCTACAATTGTTTTTGCATTTGGTTTGTGATCCTCATGGTTTCTCATCCATTCAAATACATCCAAGGCCTTCTTCCATTCTCTAAATTCACATAGACCCTTTATTATTTCTAAAAGATCTCCTTCTTGTGTTAGGGTTGAATCTATAATTTCACCCAAAGTCCCATTTTGTTGAAGAATTGAGTGTAAAAGAAACTCACCAGTTTTTGAGAGCTCTTTCCTCCATTATTGGCTTCTGAAACCACAATTTTTGTAGCCTGCAACACCCTTACCTAAAGAAGCACCTTCTTGGATACCAAGTCATGGAGGCCCTTCTTCAAAACCCACATGAGCATTGGAGCACAATTGCGGATGGAGAAATCATTTTATGTCTTGCACGTCTTTGACTACTGATGGAGGAATGGAGAGTGATTCAAGGATTAGATTAATGTAAAGTTTACACATGAATTACCAAAATTTCTTAGTGATTGAGTATGATTATACATGGTTTTATTGGTCTTAGTATAATATGGGCAACATGGTCTCCTAATGGCACTGATGAAGTCAATTATCAATGACAAGGATTTGCCATGATATTAGGGACAAGCATGGTGACACCACATATAGCTGGCAATGCAGCTTTGATGAAGACAAAGCATCCTGATTGGAGCCCTGTTGCCATCAAGTTAGCATTACAAACAACATCAGCAATTGTTGACCACATGGGGAAGCCCCTGCAAGCATAAAATCAATCTTTTCAAAAGTAATTGCTTTTTCAAATATTTCAAATCCAATCGATTAAATGTGTTTTCTATTTTCTCAAGATATTTTCCTAATTAATGTAAAGTTTACACATGAATTATAAAAAATCCTTGGTGATTGAATATGATTATACACAGTTTTCTTGGTCTTGGTCTAATATGGGCAACATGGTCTCCTAATGGCATTGATGAAGTCAATTATCAAGGAGAAGGATTTTCTGTGATATCAGGGACAAGCATGACGACACCACATATAGCTGGCATTGTAGCTTTGGTGAAGCAGAAGCATCCTGATTAGAGCCCTACTACCATCAAGTCAACATTACAAACAACATCAACAATCATTGATCACATGGGGAAGCCCCTGTAAGAACAAAATCAATCTTTTCAAAAGTACTTGTTTTTTCAAATATTTTAAATCCAATTGATTAAATGTGTTTTGTATTTTCTCAATATATTTTCCTAATTAATGTAAAGTTTACACATGAATTATCAAAAATCCTTAGTGATTGAGTATGATTATACATAGTTTTCTTGGTCTATCTTAGGCACCTGAGAGGATAAATTAATATCCTCCCCAACCATACTCAATCACTAAGGATTTTTTTATAACTTATCTCTATATTGGAATCCTTAAACTTTCTCAATTAGCAACAAATAATGATTGTTAAAATCCTTCGATACAAACTTCCATTTATATTTTTATGACCACTTACAATTACCACGAGTCACTATTAGTGGCTTGCTTGTCATTCCAAGCACTATAATGATTTCAAATGCACATAATTACTATCCTCATGGACTTTTATTCCTCTCTTACCATATATAGAAAAAGAAAATTGATGGGTTCCAACATATCCCTAGTTTAGATTTTCATTAATTTTATAAAATTCTTATGCCTTCCATATGAGGAAGAGGAGCAACAATATGACATACGTACTAATTTTTTTGGCACAATTCTTAGTGATATTTCATTAAACTTGGAGATCGTATTCTATAGAGGATAATAACATGGTGATACCAATTGAAGCAAAATAACCAAATCACGAGAACGATATACATAGAACAGTGAGTGAAGGGTTGAACCTTCTATTTCTAGTAATTTCAAACTATTCTAAATTATAGATGGAGAATGAAACCACCTGTAAATGAGCTTAATGAAACCCTTAAAAGAATGAAGAAAAGTTCCAATCATAAACTGATTTGGAGATATATATATGGTAGGCCCATTTACAATGATTACTACAAACCCTTTCAAATGGATCATGATCTTTAGACAAAGAAACTCTTACAATTGAATTTTGATACCCCAAATACACACATACCTTTGTTGCTGCTTCAATTTTTAATATTTTGACAGAGTAGATTTTGTACCTTTACAGTGTTACAAAAACACTCTTACTGACAAATGTTGCTATAGAAGAATTATAACAGTGAAACTTACTTAAATGATGAATGTTTGTCTCACTTCAAATCCTTACTGCATAACTACGAAGTATTGATCACATCAAATTCCCAGAAGTATGCCATAGTAGAATGCATTGATTATGTCCCTTACTGCTTGATACTGCTAAAGATTAAGCAAGAAGAGGGCTTAAAAAAATACCTATATTGGTTTGATGCAAAGGTTGTCTACTTCAGGTATATGTTACTTTTAGTTGCATATATTTTCAATGATAATCTTTATACTAATGCAACAACATAGATTTAGAACTATAGTTTTCATACGATTATTCATAATTGTAAACATACCTCTGTCTATTCAATACGCTACCCTAGATACATCTTGGTCTTGCTACCACAATCTAACTCTGTCAGAATCTTAACAAATATGAATTATTTAAAATTTGATCCTCATGTAGATC
>APFE031711745.1:18610-40618 GCA_000404065.3 Pinus taeda
TGATGAGACCCCTTGTCTTACAATTGAAGCCATTACCCTGTTTTGGTATGCAATATTGGTAATGTCGGCTAAACTATTTCCCTATGAACATGGTAAGTAGGCTTGTAATAAGACCTCTTATCTTTTGTATCCAGTATTCTTGGAATTACACTCTGAGTAATCACAAACTTGAGTAAGTGGGATAGACAATTTTCCCCTTAAGAGAGGATGGATGACAAGGTAAGAGTTAGAGATGTTGAATTTGGATTAGCTCCTATTTTGATATTGATAACCTTCTTGTAACCAATTTAAAAAAATCTAAAAAGATTTACAATATTTATAAACTTCGAGAAGGGTTCACTAGGATCGTAGTGTAGTTTCAGAATGCAATTACATCTAATTTCCTAGAAATCATTCCTTTTGTTAAGACTTCTATTTGTTTAAAAGTAAAATCGCACTGCTTGTTTTGAGAAACTCTTTGAGTACAGCAAAGGTCAAATAGAAGATACCTTACAGTTTTATTTTCTAATGCTGCTACAAACTACAAAAATGCTATTAAAAGGAGAAGGGGTTACCTCCTCAATTGAAAAATGTCTTTAAGATCAGACCATTAACAGGGAGAGAATCTCTCAACCCTGATAAATCTTGTAGCATGAAGGTCGAATGGCCTATCTTTTCACAGATCTGAAACAGTCCAAGCCACATCTTCTGAAACTTTGTGTGTTTTCCTTTATCTTCATGGGCTTTGTCCCATTTCAGGACTAAATCACCGACTTGAAATTGTTTAGAACCAGATGAAATTGTATCAAATGATGACTTGATGATCTGTTGATGTTTCGCATGAATGATTTTGGATTTTTCTCTTTCTTCTTCTAATTTTAGAATTTGGTCATGTCTAAGCTGTAAAGAAGAAGAAGGGCTTTCTTCAATAAATGGAACTAGGGCTAGAAAAGGAAGAATGAGATTTGTTGGTAGTACGACTTCTTTTCCATAAACAAGTTTAAATGGGGAGGAACCTATAGAAGCTTTTTGCGTTATCCTGTCAGCCCACAATGCAAATATTAAAGATTTGTGCCAGTTCTTATGATTCTGTTCGATAGTTCGCTTGATAATTTTAATAAGATTTTTGTTTGTAGATTCGGCTAAACCATTGCCCTGAGGATAATAGTTAGCAGAATATTTGAGTTTGAATCCTCTTTTGATTGCGAAATCAAACATAGCATTGCCTGAAAAGTAAGATGCATTATCAAAAACAAGAGCATTCGGGACACAAAACCTGGTAATGATGAATTGGTCTATAAATTCAATAATGGCTTCAGAGTTTGTTGTCTTTAAAGGAATCACTTCAACCCACTTGGTAAAGTAATCGGTAGCAGTAAGGATATACTTATGCTGTTTGGAAGAATTTGGGGTAATTTCTCCGATAATGTCCAATCCCCATTGTTCAAATGGCTGTTCAATGTTGACCGGTTGCAGAGGGAAGGCTGATTTCTTTTGTCTTCCACTTGAAGTTTCACAATTTCGGCATTTCCTTACATATTCATGAGCATCTCTAAACAAAGTGGGCCAATAATATCCAGCATGGATGACTTTGTGAGTTGTGGTATCAGCTCCAAAGTGGCCTCCTGCTGGTCCATCATGTAATTCCTGCAAAACCTTTTGTGCTTCAGGTTTTTCAAGGCATCTCAATAAAACTGAATCATAATTTTTCCTAAAAAGCACATCATCAATAATGGTAAAAAAAATTTCTTTCAATCTTATGGCCCTTTTGCTTTTATAGGATAGATTGGGAGCTGCATATCCATTTTTCAAATAAAATATTAAATCAGCATACTGTGATTTAGAGTCAATGATACTTATCTGGTTGATCGCTTCAAATTGATCTGTATCACTTGATTCCGGAATGTTAGATGCTCCTGCCAATAACCTGCAAAAACCTTGGCCTCTAACAATCTTTGCTGGCTTGATTTCTAGGTCATATTCTTGAAGTGTTGTTACTCAATTTGCCCTTTTTTCTCCCAATTCTCTTTGGATTAATAGTTGCATTATTGAAGAGAAAGGAACTATAACTTTTGTATAGGCTTTTAAAAGGAAGGGTCTGTAATGTTTAATGGCTTTATATACAGCAAAGGCTTGTTTTTCTACTTCGGAGTAGTTTAGTTCTGTACATTGAAGATTTGAACTATAGAATGAAATGGGTGCTTCCAAATTGTGATTGTTGATCTGTGTGAGTACTGCAGCATAAGAGACATTGGATGCGATGGTATACAATGTAAAATGATTAGAAAAATTTGGAGTATTTAGAGCGGGGGCATTGATTATTGATTGTTTTATTAATTCAAACGCTTCCTTTTCTGGCGATCCCGATTTAAAAACTGAATTTTCTTAATCATAGTTTGAAGTGGCAAAATGATTTGAGAAAAGTCTGGAATGAATCTCTTAACAAAATTGATTTGGCCTAAAAATGACTGCATGGATTTCTTATTGTGAGGGAATGGGATTTCAGAGATTTCTTTGATCCTGTCGGGATCAATATAAATGCCATCTTTAGAAACAATAAAGCCTAGGAGTTTGCCTTGATCAAGAGTGACAAAGGATTTCTTAGGGTTAAGAGAAATACCATATTTCTTACAGCGTTGAAAGATTTGATTTAAATCATGCAAGTTATTGGATCTCTCTTTAGAAAATACAGTAATGTCATCTAAATAGATGACTACTGTTCTATTAATTAACCCTTTGAAAGGGATATCCATTGCTCTTTGAAAAGTGGCTCCTGCATTAATAAGTCCGAAAGGCATTTTTTGATATGCATACGTTCCCCATTTTGTTCTGAATGTGGTTTTGAGTCGGTCACCAGGATGGACCAAAATTTGATTATATCCTGAAAAACCGTCCAAAAAGGACATTAACTCTGAGCTTGCCACTGATTGGAGTATCTGCTCCATAGTGGGTAATGGGAAGTTATCTTTTAAACTTGCCTTATTTAAATTTATGAAATTAATACAAATCCTTATGTCGCCATTTTTCTTCCTGACTGGTACCATATTGGATACCCAGTTTGAGTGCCGAACGGGAAAAATAATCTTAGCTTTTAAGAGTTTATTGAGTTCCGATTTTATTTGACCCTCTAAGTTTGGATGTATTTTTCTCAACTTTTGTTGAACTGGCTTCTGTTCGGGAAGCATCGGAATAGTGTGCTGGATAATGGATGTATCATATGTCTTTAGATCGTCATATTTCCAAGCGAAAACATGTTTATTTTTGCGTAACAGTCTAATGAATGCTTCCTTTTTCTCCATGGAAAGTCCTAATCCTAAATTAATGTTTTGAGGATTTTGTTCGGTGCCAAGGTTTATCAATTCAAACCTTTAAGGTAGAGCTCTGGAGCTTTGTATTAGACACAGGTTTAAACCTGTCTTTAATATCGTAAAGGTCCTCAAGCTTCACCACGCGCTTTGGGATTGAGTTTTCCTCATGTTTATCTCGCATTTGAATATCGTGCCCATCTTCCTCAATGATTTGATTATCATAGGATTTTTCGGAGGTCGGAAATTGTAAAATGTCATCATCGTGGTTAAACACTCTCCAATTGGTTACATTTTTAGGAATGGATGGCCTAAAAAGTAATTCTACTGAAAACCTATCTGGACTATAGTCTTCGGAAGGGAGTAGCTTGGAAGCGACATTGGCTAGCAAGTCAGCTGCCGAATTTTGCGACCTGGGAATCGAAGAAATATTGAATGCTAAAAAATGAGATGTGAGCTCTTGTACCAGCGATTGATAATGTTTAAGATGGCTCGAAAGACAATGAATTGTATTCCTTACCTGTTTAACAATAATCTCAGAGTTGCCAAAGACCTTTAAGTATTGGACTTTGAGGCAAATCGCTTTGTACAGTCCTTGGACTAATGCTTCATACTCAGCTGTGTTATTGGTGCACTCAAATTCTAATCTACAGGACAACATTGTTTTTTCTCCTTGCGGGCTGACCAAAATGCATCCTGCTCCTGATCCTTCACTAGACTTGGATCCATCAAAATATAAAGACCAAAATAAATAATTATCTACAATCTTTGTTACAAAATTCTCAGTAACATTAACACATTTAGACCTGTCGGTCTGTGAAAAATTTTCAATTTGCGATGCGAAATTGTTAACTGAGAAAGGAGATGGTTGGGCAATATAATTGTCGAAAAATGACTCGGAAGAATAATTTCCTAAGATATTGTTGTTGAACGCGACTGGTTGATTTTCTTGTTCAAATTCTGTAACAGTGTGGGTCATATGTTTCTCCCGATCGATCCTTATTTGATTGGGCTTTCCCTTATAGGGGAGCCACATATGGGACCAATCGGTGGAGATATACCCGTGGAGTTTTTCTGACCAATCCCTGCTTAAAATCAACCTATAGAATTCAGGTGTATCGGCGACTAGGATATCAATCCTTTGGACTATTCGTGGATCCGCCGATAACCTGATCGTTACAGAGTTTATTTCCCCTAGAAATTGAACCTTATTTCTATCTAACTGCACAATGTGAATAGAAGATTTCTGGGGTTCTATATTTAGTTTAGAGAAAACTAAAGCAGGCATTATATTAGATGATGCCCCAGAATCAATTAAGCAGTTGTGTAGATTTCGATAGTAAATTTCATATGTTAAGAGGAAAGGAGGGGTATGGGAATTTGATCTATCTCCAATCAGAATTGTGTCAGTTGCCTCAACTCTACCAGAAGGTGGTTGTCCTGAGTCGCTTGCAGCTTTAGTAGTGGGAAGAGGTGAAGAAGGAACAGCATTAAGTTCTTTAAGAAGTAATTTTTGTTGATATTTTAATTTACTAAGCTCAAACATGGTGATGTTTGCCTTAGTTTTATTCATGTCGTCGACAATATTATAATCCATCGAATCAGAAACTACCAATGTCTTGGATGACGAAGGTGTAGTGGAGGATGACGGCTGATTCTGAGATACTGTCGCGGCTGGCTTTCTTGCGGGCACCTTTTCCTTTGCAGTATTGGTTCCAGCACTCCTTTTATTTGGATTAGCTTGAACAGGTTCGGGAGTAGCTTTACTCCTTGTAGTGACAGGAAAGGCTTCTTGTTCAGCGTCTATATTAGAATTAGGGAGTATAAAGTCCCACATCCCGTGGAATTCAACTACTTCCTCTTCTTCCTCTCCGGATGGTGTAACTGTTTCTTCCTCTTCTTCTTCCTCAGGATCCGAGTCTACGTATGATATAATGTTTGGAGGCTTGGACTCAGGTTTCTTGAAATTCCTATATGGTTTCTTCGTTGAGGACTCTGATACTTGTTTCTTGATCTCAACCATTCCGTTCGACATGGTTTTAAGGACTTTCTGAAGGCCCTCCATGTCATATGGATCCTTAGTGATCTTTTTCTTCGAGTCATCTTTAAAGGACACTTTTTAAGATTTTCGTTCTTCCAGGGCAGTTTTCTTTTCTAAGGCGATTATAATTTTTTTCACAGAGAGTGTTTCCTTCATGTTTTCGGCCAATGTAGGTTGTTTAGCCCTATCCACGAATATGGCTATGTTTGAGGGTAAGGCAGTGATATACCACTCGCTTCTAACTTGTTCGCTTGCCTTATCATCGGTGGGGATTTTTTTCAAGAGTTTGTTAAATCGGGAGTTAAATTAAACTCCTTAATGGGTTCTCTTGACTCGATCCTTAAATTGGAAAGGTCATGGACGAGTGTAGCCAAGGATCTATCATCGCCGTATTTAGTGAGAAATTGTTCCTGGAAGATATTCCAACTTGTGATGGATCCAGAGGGCAAGGAAAAATACCAAGACTCTGCAGATCCTTGCAGTGTATAGGGAAATAATCTTACTACCACATCTTCTTCAGTGACTCCCTTTAGATTGACTGACAACATAAAATTGTTTATGTGTTCTTCTGCCGAGGTTCCAGCATCTGGATTGAACTTGGGTAGCCATTTTTCGGGGCAATCGGGTAACGGATGTAAAGGTGCAGGCATGGTGACTGCACCAGGACTTCTCCATGGTCTTTGAGCCATTTTAGGAATACCAACGATTGCCTGTGGTGTTCCAGGTGCTTGAGGGGGAGGTGGAATTACAAACTGAAAAGACTGTGATGTTTGAGATGAAGTCCCTTGGTGAACAACAATATGTAAGTGTGAAGTGGGTGTTTGACTTCGCACATGTGATGATGAAATGGAAGATGATGGAGAAAAGGTTTCACTACCAGAACCTTCAGCGGTCTTTTTAATCCTTTTCCTTTCGGGTAAAGGAAACTCAGGTGGTTCAATCCCTAGTTTTTCGCTTTGGAGTCTGGTAAGGTGAGGGGGTAAGCGAAATTGCGAAGTCTGACTGCCTTGTGATACTTCAGATCTAGGAGGCGAAATTGAGAAGCCTTGAAGTTTCTGGATGATGGATTGAACTTCAGGCGACTCTGGACTTAAGTGTTCTGAAGTATGATGTAATTGATCAGTAGTGGTTGATTCTTCTTCGTCTCGTCTGGATACTGGAGATTCAGAATGCGAACGAGATGTCCGAGGAGAGGTGGAGAGTGAATTACTCTTTGAATGGTTTGTAGGTGTTGGCTTACTCGCCATTCATAGCGAATGGCCCTCCTTCTAGCGCCAGAAATGTTGATGCCTCGAAAATCGCTGCGACAACATTGGGGGATAACCACCCGGTCCGGACCTTAGTACGACTCCTTTTCCATTTGGGATGGTGGCTCCGACTGGAGATAACGGGACCAGTTTCCCGATAATGAATGAAAGGGATGGATGGGTGATGAATAGTTTGATTTTGATGATAGGCGACTAGCTTATTCTATTGACAAAAATAGGGAAACTAATACTAATCCCGGGAACAACTTATTCATTCGGAATGCAGCGTTAAATAATCCTTATCTATCTAACAGGCATATAGATGACTCTGTAAAATAAACTTGAGATATTCAATCATTCAAAGATTACTTCATATGAATAGTCAAAATGAAGCGATTAATACAAATTACTGCATTCACTATTTATATCATTGATACATATATACGATTGAAAGAGAAACATGCTATAAACAACCAATAGTGGGATGCATAAAGGATGCTACGAAAATAACACATATATATAAGCGATAATAGCAAGAGCATTTAAATAACAATTCATATAACATGAATGAGTACAGACGCAGATAATAGTGACATGTGAGCTGCTAATCAATCCCAGATATCAATCGCTATTCACAATTCTTCCTTCAACACAGAAATGCTTTTAAACAAAGACATTAGTGCACATTTGCATAAAAACCTTCCTCATTAAACTCAGAATAATTGGTCCAGTTTCATAAAAGAATATCCCTAAAGTACAATAGTGCAACTTCAGGGTTTAAGTCATATACAAAACTTTACGACCCTTTCTAAATGCATGAAAGGGTCTATAAATACTACTAAGCTAAAAAAATCTATGAAACAAAATCCTACTAAATTGGCATCAGTAAATGCGATCTATCTTCTTGGGGCGATCTGGCAGTCGGCGATGTGAATCATGACTCAAGTTGTTTGCCTTTAAACCCGAGCTGGCTTATCGCAAGCATCGGCTCCACTTCTGGCAGTCTGTTGAGGCGCAAGCTGAATTGGGTAGCAAAGGTGGCATCCTGAATGTCGGGTATGATATACCCGATAGCATCTGTAAGGAATTTTAAGGCGGCTCTTTGGCTGTATGGCTTCACTAAGAAGAACCAATAGGCATCCCATGTTAAACTGTTGATCCCCGTGAACAATCTTCCATTTTTCTCCAGCTCCGGGTAGCATGAATGCTCCAACATCTTTGTCGTTGTTAATTGGCCTGGAGTACATTGGGAAATCATAATAGACAAATAAAGCATATTATTTACTAATTCAACCAAATTACCAGTGGTTGCTTTGCATATAAAAATCACTCTTTCTGCCTTCATTAACTGTGATTGCGATTCTATGAATAGTATTTCTTTGTGCGATTCCAGAATTCTTGGTAGATTAGTCGCCTGGCCTTGATCGGAATCTTGCCATTCTAGAAAACTTGTCAGTGTTTCTTCGGCCTGATCCAAATCGGTCCTTGCCTTTTCTACCTTTTCGCTTATGGATGCTACTAATTCGCATAGTGGTTCTGCCTGTGTAATTTGCTGACAGAGGAGCTTAACCTGATTAATCAATGCCTTATTTAATTGAAGCACCTCTGCTTTGAATTCATCTACCTGAGGGAGCCTTTTCATTTGCTCAATTTGAGTTGACAATTGAGCGATTTGCTCATCTTTAGCTTTTATCATTCCCTCAGTCGATATTCTTAATTGCTCTAATGCTGCTGATAGTTCCTTTTGCCTTTGGGTTGCGCTCTCGTCAATCCTATGTTTCTCCTCTTGTAATTGCTTAGTCAATTGATAATTGTTCTGTTGTTGTACTAGCAATTCCTGCTCCGCCTGTTCTGCCTTCTGCTGAACTTCCGATAATTGCACCTGTAGCAAAAAGATGTCTTGATCCTTCGCTTTCAATAAACTGCTCACCTCCGATGATTTATCAATGGTCACCACCGAATATGCTCCAGCGTATTGTGATAGCTTGGTTAAGTCATCGGAGGGGTCAAATTCCTCTTTCCACACAACATTTCTCGTCACTGTTAATTCAGGGAATAGAGAAGGTTGATCAGCCCTTCTCCTTTTCCTTTGTCGCTTTACAACAGCTTTATGCTTAGGGCTATAAAATACATCCAAAGGGGGAATCTCTTCAATTTGCAAAATGATTTCGCCCGATGGATCCTTAGGAATTATTTCTGTTTTTTTTTTATTTGGGTAGGTCGCTGGTTTCACCCGAAACCTGTTTTGATGTCACTTCTTGTGTGTCACCCTCTTTAGAAACCTCATCATCTTTCAAGCACTCTAAGTTGCCGATGATTGAGTTGAATTGTTGCCATTGCTGGAGCAAATTCGGATCAATTTGTGTATCATCATTAACTTTTGAGCTTCTTTCTTCTTGGGCTTTCACCTGGGTTTCTTCCTGCCTCTGATTATGCACTTCCTCATGCTGCTTTGATGTAGTAGGAGGTGGCGTATTACTTCGCTGCTCAGGCTCGCTTGATTTTGTCGTCGTTGGAGTAGTCGCTAACAGGTCTAGAGGCAGAGTTTGCAACCTATGTTCTCTAATTATGTTAAATTCAGCTAGCCCCTCATCGTTGTATACATTTCTGGCAAGCGATTTAACTTGATACAACGATTCGACCGATGCAAACAAATCCTCGAATCTGTCTTCTTTGTGCTCGACCTTGGCCAATTTGGCCTGGTCGAGCGCATTGTAAGCGATTTTCCTTGGATCATACTGCCTGCTTGGCAGAGTAGCCAGAGTCAGCGAATTTATCTTCCTAACTTCCTTCTCTGCATGTTTGATATCATGCAGGGTATAAATTCCAATTCGTAAGGGAAAAGAGGGCCAGACATGCTTTTTCACTTTTTTCAGGGTCTGAGTAACCCCATTAGCATTGATTTGATAAGCTACTTTCCTGGCAAGTAACTTATCAGGGATGTAAAGTGGGAGCACATGGGGCCTGGCCTGACTGCCAAAAACTCTAATGTAGGTAAACTTCTCCTCTCCAAACCAACTTGCTACTGCGGTTAAATCTACCCCTGCTTGTTCAGAAATCTTTGGGGCAGGCTTATCAAAAATGGAGTAATAAATTGGCAACATGAAACCGTTGCAGATTTGATAGAGGTGGTGTTTGTAGTTGGTCTTCCATAACTTTTGATGATATATGTGGATGGGTGTGGGGTCTTGCGACGTCCACCTCCATCCGAGCATAGGAAACTCAAAATTAAAACATAAAACATCCAACACATAGGCGTTGTAATAAAATGGCAGAATGAACCTCTCTGTGACGCGAGAGTTAAATCTAAAATTAAGAATGGCCTTGGCTAACTTGTCGGATAATATATCCGCCAAATCCATAATCTCGCCACTACATGCCGCCTCCATTAAGGGGACCATTTCTATGGTAAAATTGGCAGAGTCATGTAATCCCCATAGCCTACACAACATAATTCCAGCATAGCAGTAAGGAGAACATAGGGAGTCGACTGAGTACTTACCCGAGGATTCATGCTTGTGCTTTACTGGATTTTGTCTCCAGCCTCGAATTGGTTCGGACTCGGTCTCGTTCTCTGCTCGGAACTTCTCCAGAAATGTCGTGTTATACTTTTTCTCTTCTGCCGGTAGGTGATACATTTGCCTTAGATCTGCGGCTCGAAAAGAACCAAAAATCCTCCCATCTGCAGTGCTAAACATTCTGTCGGTAATTGGGATCTCTTGGATTGCCCACCTTACCACATCCGTATATGGGAGAATTTGCTCCCGGGCCGCTATTTTGTGCAGAAAGGAGTTGGCCAAGTCTTTTAGATTGACCTCAGATTTGCTGGTACTATCGCATGAGACTTGTATCCCGGTCACCTTCGGCTCTTCGGCTTCAATCAAATTATATGTTCCTTGCCAAGTGGCCCTGGTAAGTCCCAGGCACATCGTATCTGATATAAGCCCTTTCTTTTTACCGCCTAAATCAACAACAGATTTCCTTGCGGATGGCGAAGCAGTAGGCATTGTAGTCTTTTTGGACTTCTTTCCCATTCCACTCAAATCTGTCTCTGTGGAAGAGTCCTGCACAGAGCGAAAGATAGGCGTAATACACGCAACAATAACATGAATTGAATAGACTGAGGTATATATATCTTGATGCATTCATGGTGATCAATTGACTTAAGATGGCTTTCGAATCAAATCTGTGGATAGATCGCAAGCTTGTTGTTTTCATTAAATGGTCATTAAGGCCTGTCAATCTCATTAATACCAGTCGCTTCGGTTAATGGCTGAATGATTTATTTGAAGCATGCCTTGGGCGATTTGGCGGTTGAACGCGGATGAGTGGCTTTTCAAAAGATATTGCCTTAATTACGAATAAATCGTATTAAACTGCCTTTATGATTTTTACTTTGAAAACTGCGCTTTTACCCTTTTCGCAATCGGGCGTTGGGAAAATCCTAAGTCATTTCTTTGGTTCCATTTGGAATCCCCGATCGCCAATAGCGATATTGCATCGCGTCGGGAGTAGCGAGTAGGGCCGTTTAGAATGTGGGCATGGTGAATCGCCGATCGCCAATAGTGATGTCGCATCACATCGGGGCGAGAGGGAGCTTATTTGCGCTTAAGCATTATCATCGATTTCCGATTGCTGATTTCTCATCGCATCGGAACAAGGGGTTGTTTAATTGTGTTACTTTATGCTTTGCCGATATCCGATAGCGATTTCGCATCGGCGAAAATCAAGATGTCCCTTAAGTTGTGCTCTCTTTGTCATTGCGATATGCGATCTTGCGATCGCTTTATCGCAATGATAAAGATAAATCGTTTTACGTTGGGGTTTTTTGATTGATTTTATTGAAAAGGCCTTTTAGTAATGTTTTCTTTTATTTCTTCGGGCCTTTTTGAAATAGAACTTTAAATTGATACCAATTTAAAAACAAAAATTAAAAAAAGGGACCCATTTCATATTATAGTTTTGGAATAGTAATGATATGAAATGGGGGGTTGTTGTATGGCACAACACCTGGTTGATAAGTAAATGTTGAGGCAAAAGTGTTTGTTTATTCTGAGTGATTTTGCACCTGTATTTTGGTGTAACTACTAGGATAGCTATTAAAGGTACGATAGGACATCACACGTTGATTTTAATTAGATTTTAGTAATCAAAATTGTTGGAAGGAGGTTAATAACCAAATCTTCTAAAAATAATCATCTAGAATACTTCTGCATTTTTTAGAAGCATGAATAAAACTACCATTGACATAAGGAACAAGGAGTGGTAAGATGAGAGGTAAGAAATTATGCTTTCACCATGAAAAACAATTATAGGAAGAGTTTCTAATTCACCTATATTGAGGTTTCTAGTTTGCATGAATAAAGAAAATAACCCCCAATCATCTAGTGCAATAAGAGTCGACCGTAATACTAACAAATTTGTATGTGGGCGATGATGACCCAAACTAGGAGGATGACAAGACCCTAGAAAAAGAAATACTATCACATCTCCTTTCATCTCTTCTTTAGAAGTAGAATTAAAGTATATCCCCTTTTTGAAGGACAAGGATAAACTAAAAAATTGATCAATGGAAACCTATCTTTTATGTTAATTCTCAAGACAATCCAGTGGTTGAACTCGCAAACTTCATAGGGACCAAAGAATCAGGGGTTGTAGAAAATCCATATTTCAAAAAGTCACCATGGAAAAGGAAGAAGAAGTCTCCAACATGACCTTTTAATTCCTAATAAGAGACAATGAAAGTGATGCCCCAATGAAAAATATCCCTCTCTCCATTCTTTCCAACTTCCATAGGTTATTTAGCAAAAATAGTGATAGCTCACTATTTGAATTCAATGTTCTATGTCAAAACTACGATTACATTTCAAATTCCTATAAGTTGAAATTGTTTCTTTCTACCTTTAACATTGATGCATTGTGCCAGTTCATGGGACTTGATGGGTAAGTTAGGAACACTTAGAATGGCATGAAAACATAAATTCATGTAGCAGTATCAAAATTATTGCAAAGGGGACCAAAGGTGGGGGAGGTGGGGGGTGCTTAAGAGGAAATATTTAGAATGACCCAGAAGGAGGATGAAAGTATTGAAGACTATATAGAATGGTTTCAACACAATCTCTAGATGTCCAATATTAGGTTAGACAAGGATTCTTTATAGACTATAGTACTCGAGGGAAGAAAGAATGAATGTATAAATCTCGTAAACAACATGAGTGGAGGAGATATCTCAAGAATAATAAGATGATTTATATGGATTGTGTATAAAGTATTCAAGAGGGATCTCCAAACAAGGCACAAGAATGAGGGACATCCTTAACATCATCAACAAATCAATTGTTGGAGAAATTTCCTAAGTAGAAATGGGCAATATGTGAGATAGTTTGAAAATTAACATCCTCAGTTCATTGGCACTAAAAATGGGCACTTTACATAACTACCAAAAGCAGGTGAAGGTTGAGAAGGCATTGTTAATACTTTTCACGAAATACAAGTAGAAGCATCCATTAATGGAATGCCCATTTAACACCATCAAAGTATATGAAATTTGCGAGAAAGAACACTCCACCAATAGATGTCCCTCTTTGTGAAAATTAAAGCACCTTACCAAGGTCCCCATGTAGAAATACAATATCTTAACTTCATTTCAAGAATGACATTGGAAACCTCCACCAACAAGATGAGTCAAAATCCCCCTCAATTTCGTAATGATTATTGATCTAGACAACAATTACAATATTCTTCTTCATAGCCCCCCTAGTATCTTCCTATTCCATGGAAAAAATGGTTGTCACAATCAACCCCTGAGTGTCAATGGTCTCATAATTGGAATGTGAATCATCAAGAGAACCCACAAAACCTCCAACATTAGCAAAAAACTTCTAAAGGAAATCAATAGTCCCCCCAATTTCCTCCACTTGTTAATTTTGTTTCCCCTCTAAGAGCACATATTAGTCGTAACCCAAACAATAAAACTAATCAACATGCATAAATTTTTGAATTGACTAAGTATCCCACATATTCTATTTCCATTACTGATTGTCAAGGAATCCAATTATGATCAGGGAAAACATTAAATAATAACACTTCTCTTATTATTATTAAACAAGATGAGGAGGAATTCAATAACCATATAACAAGCCATCACAACAAAAAACTTGAGGAAAACCCATCTAGTACCCAAAAATATGATTTTCCTAAAAATACAACCCAACCTCAAACATCAAAAACTAAATAATTACCTACCTTTCTAGAAAAAGTAGGCTTAGAAAAATCTCCAGTTTAGACTAAATTTAAGCTATTAGGAGAACTCCAAATTGTTTCTATAAAAAATTATTTGTTTCAAGCAATAAAATGTGTTCATACTTATGCTAAAGTTATCAAATAACTATGTACTAAAATGCTCAACCAAAAATTCAGAGACCCTCAAACTATTCATGCAATTAGTCAATTAGCAAATTTAATGTTCGGAAATATCCCCATTGCTAAATATGATGAGCAAGGGAATCCAATTGTTGATTTCAAAATCAACAATGAATGCATATCTAACATATTAATGGACTCAGGTGCTTCTATAAATAGAATGAACAAGGAAGCCACGGAAAAAATAGGATTAACTAATTTAAGACAAACCCCCACAACTTTATAGCTTGCAAAATGATCAAGTGTTAACCCTGATGGGATCATAGAAGAAGCCATCATCTTTGTTGACTCCTAGAAAGACTCAACCAAGTTTATGGTCTTGCGGCCAAGGTCTACTCTGGGTGGTTATACCCTTATCCCAAGAAGACCATGGTTAGCCACTACTGATGCTTACATTAGTTATAGGTGGAGTAGCATGACAATATATCATGAAAACTCTATAAAATGCCTTAGTTTATACCCTCTACCAAACCTAGCATAGAGCATGAAAAACCTATGTGGATAGAGGATGAAGCAATCATTTAGTAGGTCTTCAATATGGGCACAACACTCTAGCTTAAGGATGATACTTAAGATGATATAATTAATGGTTTCCTTGGTAACCCTAATACTTCTTCCAACACTAACTCACAACTTTTAAATGGCATAATGGATACTAAAAAACTAGATATCACTCTAGACACACCTTCCAAATTCTTAACCACTAGTAATCAAGAATTAGATATAAAAGATATCAATATTCCCATAGAAATCATCCCTGGAAAAACCTTGAACATTAAATCCAACCTCTCAAAATCCTAGAAATAATAATTGACTAAACTCCTCCAAGAGCAAGGTGAAGTGCTTGCATGGGATTACACATATATCAACGCACTACACCCAAAATTATGAACACATCACATTTACATAAAGGAAAAATTATAACTTATCATAAAGCTACAAGGTAGAATGAGCCCAACCCTTAAGAATGTAGTCAAATATGAGTTACAAAAGCTATTAAACAATAAATTCATCTATCCTATATCTGATAGTCAATGGGTCTCTCCTCTAGTAGTAGTACCAAAGAAGGGTCGAAAATGGAGAATATGTGTCGATTATAAAGAGTTGAAAAAAGATACACATCGAGATCACTTCCCTTTACCATTTATTGATCAAGTCCTTAAAACCATGGTTGGGAAGAAGTACTTTTCATCTCTTGATGTTTTAAACGTATAACCAAATCCAAAATGCCTTGGAAGATCAAGATAAGACAACTTTCACTTGTCCACCTTGGACATTCATGTATTTTATGTTAATTCCCTTGCAACCTTCCAACAAGTTTTCCTTGTCATTTTACTAAATATAACTCAAGATTCTGTTGAAATATATATATATATATATATATATATATATATATATATATATATATATATATATGAATGACTTTACAACATATGGAAAAACATTCAAAAAATCCCTTGATAATCTAGAGAAAGTACTCAAACAATGCAGGGAAACTAGCCTTGCTCTCAGCATTAGAAAGTGAAAAATGTTGCATACAAAAGTCTTATTATTCTGAGTCACCATATTTCTCCTATAGGTATCAAAGTAGACCCAACAAAAGTCCAGGTGATCAAAGATATCCTTATTCCAAAATCACAAAAAGAGGTACATAGTTTTCTAGGGAAAGTTGGTTATTATTAATGTTTTAATGATAAATTTAGTAAACTTGCTCCCCTTCATTTTATTTACTCTTTAAAGATACTATATTTCTTTGGAATAATAATTACCAAGTTTCATTTGAGGATCTCGAAGATCACATGACATATGCCCCCATTATAAGAGGACCACACTGGTCCTTGCCCTTCCATATCTCTACAAATGCTTTAGACACAACCATTGGAGCAATATTATGCCAACAAGAGGAGCATAAATCTTATGACATCTACTACATTACAAAATTTTGGCTCCTGCAAAACTAAACTACATAGTCACTAAAAAGGAATTTCTCACAATTGTTTATTCTATCAATAAATTTATATATTATATTACTAGGTATCATGTTTTTATTCATGAAAATAATTTTTCCATTCGTTATTTGATGAATAATCCTATCACTAATGGTAGAGTAACTGGATGGTTAATTTTTTTACAAGAGTTTGATATCACCATAATCGATAAAATTGGTAAGGGTGATGTTGTTGTATACTTTTTATCTAGATTAACTAATGAAGGTGAAGTTATGCTTCTAGAAGACAATTTTCTTGATGAACATATCTTTGCATTATCTACTCACTCATTGTGGTATTGATACAGATTAAATCATTTTATTGTTTTTCATCCATATCGATGCTTTCAGAGTGGAAAAATTGGAGGAATTAACTCATGAGACCATTTTTACTGGCGGGGCCTAGTTTGGAAAAAGAGTTTGAAACCTTTTGGGAGCATTTTGAGGCATCAAACGACATTTTTTGGGGGTAAAAATGTGTTTCTTTAGTGCGACACCTTTTCATTCTATTCTACACACAAATAACTTTCCAACGGTGTACGTCAATCTATGTCTATATGTGAAAGTTATGCCACTCAAAAGTTGACCTTCCTGTTTTCACCACCATGGTTCAAGAGGATGCCATGCCAGCCCCCATTATTCATGGAAAATGAGCTAGCCACGTGTCTATGATGTAGGAGCATTCAACCCAATAATGTCATTGTATTTTAGTAGACATAGGGGTATTTTGTTTTCAAGGGAGTTGGTCTCCTAAGTGTGAATTAATGTAATTATTTAGGCTTTTGAGTGATTTTAATGAGAGTAGGATTTAATTGAATATTGTGAGGCATAATTGCAAATGTTCTCGAATGTAGGAGAACATGAGAGATTTAGGATAGTTGAGGAGGGATTGAGAATTAATTGTAAAACTCAGATTAGTAGTTAGTTCATGATTTTATGGATTAGAGAGGATCCTTAGGGATGAGAAAGAGATTTTAGGATTTTGTTGAGGAATCTATGGATCTAAACCAGGAATTGGTTTTAGAATCCCTTTGTATAAATGTAAGCCTAAAAGGAAAAGTTAGAGGTTAGTTAGGTTAGATATTTGGAGTGACTGTAAGCCTACAGGTAGAGTTGGAATAGAGGCCACTGATATTAGAAGCTCAGGCCAGAGAGACAGAGTCTCGATATGTAATCATTGTTATATGTTTATATTATATATATAATATATATATTATATATATTATATATATATATATATATATATAGGGATTGATTCGAACCTGTAGAAATGTGTTGATTGAATATTGAATGATAATTTACAATGAATCAAAGATTTACATAATCTATATATGCAAACAGAGTTCAGCGAATGCACAGAGAGGAAGAGAGCAAGACAGAGGAGCGTAATGGATCTTTGAATCCAATTGAAGGATCAAAGTAAGGCTATGGAATGATTGTGATATAGAAATCACAGAGATAAGCTCAAGACGGAATGAATTGAGCAGCGAAAATAGAGAAGAATGGGAACCTTTGAAGAAAACCAAAACCATAGCAAACAATGAAACAACGTAAAATCTAAGTAAAAAGGAAAAGCGGAGAAGTGAAGTATCGACACTCAGTAACCGTTGGATCTAGAAGATCAATGGTCAGGATTAAATCGCATTGGCGAAATCCTTATGAATAGATCGGAATCGGGCCTTGTAAAAGAGCGATGAGCGATTGTCGATTGATAATGGATTGTTGGATCGGGAGCAGATCAATGGTTGCGAGGTCAAGGGATAGCGACAATAGAAATTGTGATAGCAATGTGGCCGATACGCAGATAACGATAAAGCGTTGATCGACGATCGGAGGTATCAGCGATCAAGGCTTCGAAGACCGAAGTGGCGAAGTGGAAAGGTGATATGGCAGACCCGATAAGTTATATGGGCGCAGTTAATAGATTTTAAAATCTGATATTGCGTTATCGCATATCAGATGTGATAGATGCCTATGTTAAGAAACCCGCGGAGGATGCGATTGCGATTAGCGATAAAGGTGTATCTCGATAACTGTGTAGAGGCCCTATAAAGGCGGAAAAGGTATGTTTATGCATATTTCCTTTGTAAATGGTGTATAATGGAATTAAGCGCTGATAAGGGGTTTATATGTTAAACTATATGTAAGTCCAACATTATCAAAGGATATAAGGGTTCTATGTGGTTAAATTATATATAACCAATGCATAAAGAGGGGAAAGTTTATATATATGCGACCAAGGTTTAATAAGGGTTAATGAAGGGTGAATGAGTCCCGATAGGATGGATTATAATGAAAGGTTAAATAAAGTCATATATGAATGCTTAAGGGGTGATTAAGACCTGATAAGTGTACATTGCTTAAGGGTTAGCCTATGTTTGGCATTGATAAATCATTCCACATAAGAATTTATTAATGGGGCCTTAACCTTAATATAGAAGATTTAACCCGGTAGACAGTTAAAATTCCTGGGACATACAGGATATGGGCATAATCCACGCATACTGTGGGTACAAGCAGGGGAAACCCTGCGTCATTTGGTATCAGAGCATAATTTTGATTGGAACAATTGATAGCAGAACAGAATAAGGGAATTCTGTAGAAAATGACTTAGAACCGAGTTGTGTTTTAAGATGTGTATGCAGGCTAGGGAGATCAAATTTTAATCTGATAACTTGCAGATGCAAAAGACAAAGGACAATCCATTCAAAGCACATGAAATGGTAAAACAAGATCATGCAGAGATCTTTAAGGTGAGATGACATGTTTTGTTTAATTTGATTTGAATACTGGAGAGTTGTGGTTTTTATATTGATGCGAGGTGAGAAGATTGCAGCAAGCCTATAGCAAGGAGTGCTCAATTGGTTCCAAAGGAAAGAACCAAAGAAATGCTAAAATACTGAGCTCAAAGGAGAGAAGATTAGTGAAGCATATGTAGCAAGGAGGAGACATGTTACTGCAGAGGTATTGTTGCAGCTCACAATGGTAATTACACAAAGGATGTGGGTAGAATTGCCAAGGTAATGAAGGAAACTAGTAAGGCTTTCTAAGTGAAAGAAGAAGTGGTCAAAACCAAGTATTTCATGGTGATTGAAATACAAGAGGACAATTGTGTTCTTGAGGAGGTGTAGATGAGTTGAATCCTACAGGGAGCGGAGAGGTTCCAGAGATAGAGAACCAATTTCTTGCTAAAAGACCAAGTACAGAGGAAATCTTGGTGAGGTAAGTGGCAGCAGGGAGGACTTGCTGTTGCAGAGGCTTTAGTGCAACTCATAGTGAATGAGTGAGGAACTCATAGAAAGAGGAGAAGAATATGGCTACTAATAGTCATAGCAGAGGTTCTGAGGAAGACCACAACATAAGAAATATGAAGAAAGAAAATGCCAAGACAAATGGAAAGAGGATGAGTCAAGAGGAAATTGACAAAGAGATTGCAGAGTTGAAAGAACATCTCGATGTATTGATGAGGATGCTAGAGGAAAGTCAGAGACAAGGTTGGGTATTAAAGAAGAAGCCAGTGAAGTGGCATAAGTTGCAGAGAAGGCTACAATAGAGGCAAGTAAGGTGGCTGATGGGAAAACTCGGAGAAGTTGAGCTGGAAATGGAAGTGTCCATTTGTGAACCAGAGCAGGGTGAAGTTTTGGGTGAAGATGAAGACTTGAAGAATGAAACTTCAAGTGAGGGCAAAAGGTCTGATGATTTTAAATCTAATAATTTGTGTATGTTTGCAGGTGAAACATGTAAAGAAGGACAATTTGTTGATATTGTCATAAAAAGGGAAGAAAACAGGCAAAATCTAAATTCTGTTTTAAAAGAGGAAGTAGGGAAGGATATTAAGCAATCAAGTAAAAGACTTGATGAGATTAAGGAGAAGACCATCAAAATATTTCTAAGTCATGTAAAGGACTTGGGACAACAGGAGGAATTGGTGATTGAATCATTAAATGAGGTCATGAGGTCTCGTGGTTTTACAACTGACAGGTTATGTATGAATGCAGGTATTGCAGAAGACAAACCATTTTATGGAAATGTCTTGAATGAAGCTAAAAATTGCCAAGTAAAGTATGATGATGACTGCCTTTCGAAGGAAGATCAAGTTGAGTTATTACAGCAGAAAGAGTTCATAAATTCCATGCTTAATGGAGGAAATATCTTCAGTGGGGATGAGACAATTATGTCCTATGATAAGAAATTTGCTATTGAAGAGAATAACGAAGAATTGATTTTCTTAAATGATCAAAGGGAGAATGATGGACAAACATCTAAAACTATCAAAGGGATAGAGGATCATAATTTTATTCTAATCGAGAATGAAGAAATAGTGTCAATAAGTTATGCTTGTGACAAAGAAGAAGATAGTGAGGATTGTATAAAACTTTTTGAAGAAATTCCAAGTGAGATGGCAAGTTTGTGGCATGAGTTAAGTCTTTTGGAAGAAAGGCTAGAAAACCAAAAAGTAAGTGTTCAGGTTGTAAAATCAGAATTGAATGAGAATGAAGATGTTCACTACAGTGGACAGGGACAAAAAGAGATCACTAGAATAGGTGGTGTGGAGGAGAGACTAGTTGACAGTCTCATGAATTCTTTTGAGAATTCAAATTAGCATATTGATGTGCTGATAGAGGAGGAGAAAACTAAGTAGAAAACTAAATTGTTGCCAAAGGAGGAAAAGGTGAAGAAGCCTTATGTTTTTTATTTTAACAATTGTTTTGTGAGTGGAGGTTTAGTTACAGATGCTGGAGGAATTTTGGCGCAGATGAGCAGCCAAATAAAAATGGAAGAAGAGGATTTTATGGAAGAATTTAATCCATGGAATAGAGATGTTCAATTGCTAGAAAGAACACTGGACAATCAAGATTTTGTGTAGAAAGAGATAATCATAAAAGAGGGTAAGGATGAAAGGGAGGCAGTAAGCATAAGAGTCAAAGCAAAAGTTGGAGCAAGAGCAATGTCTACAATGGTAGCAAAAGCAAGAGCAGAAGAACATGTAGTAAACCAATAACTACAAAGTGAAAATAACAAATAGAAGATTGAAGAGTTGGTGGACAGCAACAACAACCTGAAACAAAGAAGTAAGAGGCGGAGTATGGACCAGTCCAAGGATGTGCTAGAAATGGAGATTGAAGAATTATGGCAGTTGATGATGAAACAGTCCATATGGAGGAGAATGATAGCAGCAGGAAGCATGATCAATCAGAGTATGAACCTGATTGACAAGGAGAGGAAGCTGAAATAGAAGACAACAAACATACAACAACATCGAAGGAGCAAATCATTTGGGCAGATATAAACTAAAGTTTGGGACCGTGGAGGTTTTCTGTCAACTTATGAACACAAATGATTGTAGGTTTTAACCCCGTACAGAAATTCCCTGCATGCAAATTCTAAAACATAGAAAATAAACAATGCGAGAGCATAACACATAAAACACATATACACAGAGATTTTCCCTTAGATCCAAAAACCGGGACTACCAACTTGATTTTTCATTATGTTCCTTTCAATGTTAAAATACATATTTATACATGTCGAAGCATCCAATACCATGGAACGAAAACCATCGTGTCCAAAACCATGGACCGAAAACCATCGCGTCCAAAACCATGTGCAAAAAACATGCACAAAACCATAGGTAGGTCCACCCAAATTAAGATAAGTTCCAAAACCAAAATTTTCCGGGGTGCTGCCCCGGACCCCATAAAGTGGGGTTACCTGCATCCCTCAAACCCCCTATGACTCCCCCCACTATGCAATCAACGGAACGAAGGGGAGGCAACATCCCCCTCTTAACCCCACGGTTAACTACGTGGGCTAGTCGTGGAAAGAATATAACACAACCCAACATTCTCCCACTTGTTGATTACTTTCCATAAGGGGCAACAAGAGATCTTAGCCATTTATCCAGCCTTGCAATGCCCATTGTTTCTCTACACCAAGAGAACTTCTCAGAGCTCACAAATTTTGTCAATGCATCTACAGTATTCTTCAAAGTGTCCACTTTTACCAGCAACACCTTTTTGTCTTCTA
>APFE031711745.1:44070-71926 GCA_000404065.3 Pinus taeda
GTGGTTTTCGCCTCTGTAGAAGAAGCATCATCAGATCCCTTTCCTTTGTCAGGAGCTTTAGATTTACAGTCCCTTTTGTAGTGCCCTTCCTTTCTATATTTCCAACACACCACCTTTACAAGTTTTCCTAGAGATTTAGATCTCCCTCTAGATTTAGATCTCCCACTCGATGACTTGTTTTTGTTTCTGTTCTGGGACCATCCTCGTACAGACAAGGCATCACCATTCTAGCTCTCCATATTTTTCCGTCTCATTTCCTTCGTCAGCAAGGAAGAGACTACTTCATCAAACTGTAAGGCAGTTGCATTGCTACCTATTGCAATAACCAGACTATCCCACGAATCTTGTAGAGACCACATCAAACTAACGCACTTATCTTCATTTGAAATTTTGATATCAACAGACGATAACTGACTTACCACAATATTAAATTCATTTAGATGTTTTGTCACCGAGTCTCCATCTTTCATCCTCAGGTTATACAACATTTTCCATAGGAATAGTTTATTCACCAGAGACTTAGATTGGTACAAAGTCCCTAATTTGTTCCACAAAGCCTTCGCCATAGCTTCCCTTGATACATTCAACAATACTGAATCTAAGACACACAATCATATTGTGCTCTTTGCCTTTCAATCCAACTTCTTCCATTCTTCATTAGACACTCCCGTTGGTTTAGTACCCGGATCTACCATGATCCACTAATCTTTATTCACCAACAAATCCTCCATCTTGAGTTTCCACAACTCAAAACTTTGACCATTAAATTTCTTGATCTCTATCTTTCCACTGCTCGCCATCTTCTTTCACCACTAGAATCGATCTCGCAGATCTCCCACTGAACAGGGTCTACCACAGGCCTGAGTGAAACCCCTCAGCAATAAAGGCGTCCCCTTGAAGCCAAAACAGCTCTGATGCCAAATGTAGGTTTTAACCCTATACAGAAATTACTTGCATGCGAATTCTAAAACATAGAAAATAAACAATGCGAGAGCATAACACATAAAACACATATATACAGAGATTTTCCCCTAGATCCCAAAACCGGGACTACCAGTTTGATTTTTCATTATGTTCCTTTCAATGTTAAAATACATATTTATACATGTTGAAGCATCCAATAACATGGACCAAAAACCATCGCATCTAAAACCATGGACCGAAAACCATCGCGTCCAAAACCATGTGCAAAAAACATGCACAAAACCATAGGTAGGTTCGCCCAACCTAAAAGAGGGTCCAAAACCAAAATTTTCTGGGGCGCTGCCCTGGACCCCATAGAGTGGGGTTACCTACACCTCTCAAATCCTCTGTGACTCCCCCTGCTACGCAATCGGTGCAACAAAGGGGAGGCTCCACCCCCCTCCTAACCCCCCGGTTCTCTACGTGGGCTAGTTGTGGAAAGAATATAACACAACCCAACAATGATCAGGAGATCATGAAAAATTTCTACTTTGGGAGTCTAATGTAGGAGCATTCAACCCAATATTGTCATTGTATTTTAGTAGACATAGGGGTATTGTGTTTTCAAGGGAGCTGGTCTCCTAAGTGTGAATTAATGTAATTATTTATGCTTTTGAGTGATTTTAATGACAATAGGATTTAATTGAATATTGTGAGGCATAATTGTAAATGTTCCCGAATGTAGGAGAACATGAGGGATTTATGATAGTTGAGAGATTGAGGGATTGAGAATTAATTGTAAAACTCAGATTAGGAGTTAGTTCATGATTTTATGGATTAGAGAGGATCCTTAGGGATGAGAAAGAGATTTTAGGATTTTGTTGAGGAATCTATGGATCTAAACCAGGAATTGGTTTTAGAATCTTTTTGTATAAATCTAAGCCTAAAAGGCAAAGTTAGAGGTTATATAGGTTAGATATTTGGAGTGACTGTAAGCCTACGGGTAGAGTTGGAATAGAGGCCACTGATATTAGAAGATCAGGCCAGAGAGACAGAGTCTTGATATGTAATCATTGATATATGTTTATATATATATAGGGATTGATTCGAACCTTTATAAATGTGTGATTGAATATCGAATGATAATTTACAATGAATCAAAGATTTACATAATCTATATATGTAGGCGGAGTTCAGCGAATGCACAGAGAGGAAGAGAGCGAGACAGAGGAGCGTAATGGATCTTTGAATCTAATTGAAGGATCAAAGTAAGGCTATGGAATGATTGTGATACATAAATCACAGAGATAAGCTTAAGCAGGAATGAATTGAGCAGCAGAAACATCGAAGAACAGGAACCTTTGAAGAAAACCAAAACCACAGCAAACACTGAAAATAACGTAAAATCTAAGTAAAAAGGAAGAGCGGAGAAGTGAAGTATCGACGCTCAGTAACCGTTGGAAGATCAACGGTCAGGATTAAATCGCATCGGTGAAATCCTTATGGATAGATCGGAATTGGGCCTTGGACAAGAGCGATGAGCGATTGCTGATTGATCATGGACCGTTGGATCGGGACCAGAACAACGGCCGTGATCTAATCACAAATCGGATATCGGAGAGGTCAAGGGATAGAGACAATAGAAATTTCGATAGCGATGTGGCTGATACGGCGATAACAATAAAGCATTGATCATCAATCGGAGGTATTGACGATTGGGGCTTCGGAGATCGGAGTGGCGTAGTGGAAAGGTGATATGACAGACCTAATAAGTTATATGGGCGCAGTTAATAGATTTTGAAATCCGATATTGTGTTATCGCATATCGGATGCGATAGAGGTCTGTGTTAAGAATCCCGTGGAGGATGCGATTGCAGTTAGCGATAAAGGTGTATCTCAATAATTGTGCAGAGGCCGTATAAAGGTGGAAAAGGTATGTTTATGCATATTTCCTTTGTAAATGGTGTATAATGGAATTAAGCGTGGATAAGGGGTTTATGTGTTAAACTATATGTAAGTCCAACATTATCAAAGGATATAAGGGTTTTATGTGGTTAAATTATATATAACCAATGCATAAAGAGGGGAAAGCTTATATATATGCGGCCAAGGTTTAATAAGGGTTAATGAAGGGTGAATGAGTCCTGATAGGATGGATTATAATGAAAGGTTAAATAAATTCATATATGAAGGCTTGAGGGGTGATTAAGATCCGATAAGTGTACATTGCTTAAGGGTTATCCTATGTTGGGCATTGGTAAATCATTCCGCATAAAAATTGATTAATGGGGCCTTAACCTTAATATAGAAAATTTAACTCGGCAGAGAGTTAAAATTCCCGAGACAGACAAGATATGGGCATAATCCATGCATACTGTGGGTATAAGCAGGGAAACCCTGCGTCAGATAATGAAGTAAAAGACTCTAGAATATTCTATATTGTAACTCTGGTTAAGAGTTGAGGTAGTCAAACTTAACCACTAGTAGGCTATTGAGTTCTGTTATAATCGAGCCACTAGGAGGAAAAGGGATTCCATTTGGTCAAGTGCATTTGTTCCATAGCTGAGCAAAAATAGCCAAGAGGGATAGGAGGTAGAGCACACATAGAGGATTTGTGCACTATAGCAACCCATGGGCCACAAACCATACTTCTTTGTACTTATAGTGATATTTCCAAACAGAGAAAGAGAGTGAAGCAACCTCACCTTCCAGTTGGGTTTTTCTCCTGAAAGGGTTTCCTAGAGAAAATATTGTGTCTAATGTGTGTGTGAGATTTTATTTTTTTGTTCTCTATTTTTTGCATAATTTTCATTTGTATGCATGCATTATTCACAGTAAAATCTACAGATCTAAAAATCTAATAAAACTGTAATAGTGTAGAATTTCATATTTTAATAGGTTATTATTAGATCTGTTGTGACGAACTGTCCTGTGGAATATCCATGGTAGTTTATGGATAAGGTATGCAAATATTGGTAATTATTTAGTTGTAGGAAATATCTCAAGACACATATCCCTAAAAAAGAATAACATTTTGTTCAATTAAGTGTTTGATACCCTTGGATCAAAGGTTTCCTCTTCCACACCAGGAATTACCTTATCATTATACATTGCATTAGTGAGGGAGGAATGTAAAACGACCTTGAAGATTGCCATGATGAACCATACGGAAGATCCTTTGTAAAGGAAACATCAATGGACAAGGAAAATTATATTTTGTTGTGGGATAAATATTGCAAACGGACATTACTCACTCAACCCCCTCATCTCTCGAAATAAACATATGAAGTAGGCAATGTTAATTTAATTTTGGAAACTATCTTTTGGGTCATAAACTACCTTCGTTAGAATAACATAAAACAATGTTTAGATCAATAATTTAGTTTTACATTTACATTTTATTGGGTAATGATTTTTGTCATATTCTAATAATATCCACCTTGAAAACAACTTTCTTAATGCCTTTCGAAAGTCCTATCACCTTTTGTGTAAGCCAAGAGAAGTAAACACCACCATAACTTCTTTATCAACAATGGTTCTGTAAATGTGTCTGCACATTTTCTTGAGCGTTGACCTTTTTAAGATCTACTTCACCTCCATCGATAACTTGTATTTGGTACTTTATATCAATATGATCGGTCTTTCTATGATAAATTGGATTTGTAGCCAAATGTAGAGCACTTTGACTATCATATAATATAGTTACATTTTTCTACACTCTCCCAAGTTCACCTAGAGAGCCTTCAACGAAATTTCCTCTTTGCAAGCATGTGAGACAACAATGTACTTTGCCTCTATGGTGGATAAAGCAAATCTTTCTTGAAGCTTTAACATCCTACTGATGGATTCCCCTAGAAGAGTAAATACATATCCTGTAGTAGACCTTCTCTTGTCCAAATCACCTACAAAATATGAATCAACATATCTGCATACATAATCATTAAAACCATTAAAGGTGATGCAATAATCATTGGTGCCTCTAAAGCACTGAAGCACCCATTTCACTACATCTGAAAGCTCTATTCCTTAATTTTCCATGAACTTGTTGACAACAACCACTACATGTGAAATATATAGTCTAGTACAAACCATCACATACATCATGCTTCCTATTGCATTAGCATAGGATACATGAGACATATAATCCTTTTCTTCTTCACTACTTGGACATAATCCCAAAGAAAGATTAAAATGGGAAGCAAAAGGGATATTAACTGGTTTCACATTATTCAACCTAAACTTCTTGAGTATTTTCTCTACATACTTATGTTGTGAAAACCCAAGCTTACCATTTTTCCTATCTCTATGTATTTCAATGCCCAAGATTTGTTTTGCAGCTCCTAGATCTTCATATTAAACATCCTATCCATTTGAGCCTTCAACCCATTGATCTCTTCCATGCTTTTACTTACAATGAGCATATCATCAACGTACAACACTAAGATAATGAATATTTCATTCAAAAATAAAGTACATGTAATGTTAATACTCACTTCTAGTATAATTATGACTCATCATGAAGGAATCAAACTTCTTGTACCATTGTCTAGGCGACTGCTTCAAGTCATACAATGATTTCTTAAGCTTTTAAACTAATCTTCCATTGTAGTGCTACACAAAACCTCTTATTGTTCCATATAAATCTCCTCATCCAAATCTCCATGCAAGAATGATGTTTTAACATCTATTTTCTCTAAGTCCAAATTAATCAAAGAAACTATTGCCAATACAATACAAACATATACAAGTTTAACGTATGGCAAAAAGATTTCATGCAAATCTATGCCTTCCATATTAGAGTAAACTTTTGCGACCAATCTAGTCTTATACCTTCCAATATTACCATCAATTATTCTTTTTAATTTGAAAACCCATTTACATTCAACAACCTCTCTATCTTTCAGAAGTTCTATCAGATCCCAAGTATTGTTTCTCTCCAAGGCATCCATTTCTTCTTTCATTGTTGCTATTTGTTTGGCATTATTGATATCATCTACTACTTCTTGAAAACAAGAAGGTTCCCCATCATTAATAACCAAAACAATAGATGAAGTGAAACGTATATACCTTTTAGGAGGTTTTCATTCTCATGTAGATATTCTCGGTGTTGTTTTTGGATTTTCAACACTTTCTCGAGTGCCTCAACATCTATGACTTATTTATCATCATAAGTTTCTTCTTGCTTCCATGTGTCTGTAGATGGTTCAATCTCAAATTGAATTTGTTGATTTGGTGTATATTCCTATACCTATTCGATAAATTTCAAAACATCTTCTCAATGATCTGATTTAATAAGAGAAGATTCATCAAATATCACATCTTTGTTGATGATGATTTTGTGGGAAGTAGGCTCCCACAACCTATATCTTTTAACAACATCATCATAACCAACAAAGATGTATTTCTTTCACTTAGGGTCTAATTTAGAAGGTTGATTCTTAGGAGTAAGAGTCTACACTTCGTAATGACTTATCTATACCTCTTCAAGGATGTATTTCTTTCACTTAGGGTCTAATTTAGAATGTTGATTCCTAGGAGTAAGAGTGTACACTTCGTAATGACTTGTCTATACCTCTTCAAGGATTTTGTAGTTTATTGCAATAGGTGGTGATTGATTCACCAAATAACAAGAAGAATTGACTACTTCTGCCTAGAACTCTTGTTGCAAAGTGACATTACTTAATATGCTCTTTTCTCTTTCCAGAAGAGTCATGCTCATGCATTCTACCATGACATTTTATTGAGAAGTATTAATCATAGTTTTGTGTCTTATCATTCCAATCTCTATGCAATATTCTTTAAACTCTAAAGAAATAGAATTGTCTTCATTATCTGGTCTTAAACATTTTATTGCTATACCAATTCTCCTTTCAACCATAATTTTCAAATTTTTTAAATATATCAACTTTTCTTTTTAATACACAAACCTATACAATACCTTTAAGTACTTCAAAGCTCTAACTCACACATAGGTCTCTTTAACTTTTATTTAAGTACTTCATTGAAAACTCTAAGTTACATATTGGTTAAATCTCTAACTCACATGGATCTCTTTAACTTTTATTTAAGTACTTCATTAAAAAATCTAAGTCACATATTGGTTAAAGATTTTTTTTAACTTTTATTTAAGTACTTCATTAAAAACTCTAAATCACATATTGATTAAACTCTAACCCACACATAAGTCTCTTTAACTTTTATTTAAATACTTCATTAAAAACTCTAAATCGCATATTGTTCTCTTTAACTTTTATAGAGTGACTTCCTTAACACCTGTTCCCTACTTTTTATATGTAATAACTACTTTATTTTCCTTAAAACTATCATTAAAAGCTCTAACTGACACATCGGCCTCTTTAGCTTTTATAGAATGACTTCCTTAACACCTTGTCCCTATTTCTTATATTTAATAACTACTTGAACTCTTTATTTACATTTCCTTAAAATTGGTATATTTTATGTTTGAGATACTTTGCTATTAATTATTATAAATAATAATATTAAAAAAATATTTCAATTATATCGATTTCCTAACTACGTGTGAATCACTTTTCCAAAATTCACATCAAAATTAATTTTAGAATTTAAAATTAATTTTAATATTAAAAAAAACCCTTCATCCCACCATCAAATGCAATCATCATCATTCATCGCCTCTGCCTATAGAAAAATATAAGGCTATGCTTGGCTTTTTCTCATTGGCCTTGGTTTAAAAGAGTAAAGAATGAAAACGTTTCAAGTGTGAAAGAAAGAATAAAACACTTCACCATTTCATAAATTATTGGTATGGTTTGACCCACCTCCATGCATTTTTCCACTGAGATGAATGGGGACAGGGTATTTTAATAAAAATAGAGAAATTTTTCTATGCGAAGTTAGTAAAATGAATACTATATTATGGAATATTTATATAAAAGTAAGAAAAATTTTAAGGATGGAAATTTATTTTAAAGTTTAGAAATTTTAGTGAATTTTATTAGTTCATAATATGTCATCTCCAAAATGTTACTTAATATTTTTAAACAATATTTAAATTTCTAATATACAGTCTCTAAAATAATTTTATACTATAAAATTTAGGCAAATAATTTTTAGAAAAAATAAAAATTAACCAATATTTTTTGGAAAAAATAGAAAATTAATCTATTTACAAATATTAACCCTTAAAATTTTCATTGATTTGATTTTCTTTTTTCCCAAAAAAAATTAAGATGTGAAATTAGGAAAATAAATATTATATTATTAATAAAATAAGGAGAGTGCTTGTAATAAAAAAATATGTCATGTCCATGGGTTTAGTGGGCAACTTCAAGGAAGATAACAATGAATGTCAACGAATGGTAATATGAATATTATATTATTGAATGTCTATGTGAAGTTAGGTAATATGAATATTATATTATTGAGGAAAATGGGTGGAGTCCTCATGAGTAAAAGGATAAGACTATGCTTGCTTGGCCTCTTCTCATTGGACATACCTCAAAGGACCAAAAGATGAAAACGCTCCCACTAAAACAAACAGAGGATAGCACCTGAAACTTTTCATAGATTATTGGTACAGTTTGTCCCACCTCCATGCAATTTTCCACTTGGATGAAGGGGCATGTAAGTCCTTTAAAACTTTGGCTTCTTCATGGTGTCAATGGGCAATTTCGCAGGGAAGGAAGGACATTAACGTCTATGTGAAGTTTCCTAAAATGAGTATCATATTTTTCGGTCAGTGTGGTCATCAGAGTCTCTTTTTCCCACCCCGTAATACCAATCCGATGTCTATGGGCATGCCCAACTGCAGCTTCAAATCTTCGTTAGTGCAGGTGAATACTACAAATAAAATACCAGATACAGTTAGTTCTTCTTATAAGATAATGGCTGGCTCATCTCTCATTCAAACGAGACCCAATTGCAGTGTAACGACACCGTTACAACTTGTGGATGAATCAGAGAACAAAGATGAAGAGAAGGCTATTGCATTTGAGTTCAAAAAATACATGTTTTCGAAGGCCAATGCCATCAATGAAGCTCTGGACAAATGTGTAAGCCTCAGGCACCCTGAAAAAATCCATGAAGCAATGAGGTATTCGCTTCTGGCTGGGGGAAAGCGTGTGAGACCCATATTATGCATCGCTGCTTGCGATCTCGTAGGTGGGTCTGAGGAATCAGTCATGCCATCGGCCTGTGCAATTGAGATGATTCACACAATGTCTCTGATTCATGATGATTTGCCTTGTATGGACAATGACGATTTGAGAAGAGGGAAGCCCACAAATCACAAGGTGTTTGGGGAGGATGTTGCTGTTCTGGCAGGGGATGCTTTGTTGGCTTTTGCCTTTGAGCACATTGCGTGCTCTACAAAGGGTGTCGAGCCACAGAAAGTTTTGAGGGTCGTCTGGGAATTGGGTAGGGCAATCGGGTCTGAAGGGCTGGTTGCAGGACAGGTTGTGGATCTTTCCAGTGGTGGGTTATCCAATGTGGGTTTGGATCTACTTGAATACATTCATGTTCACAAGACAGCTGCTCTGTTGGAGGGAGCTGTAGTGATTGGTGCAATAATAGGAGGTGGGTCTGATGAAGAGATTGAGAGGCTGAGGAAATTTGCTCGCTGCATTGGGCTGATGTTCCAGGTTGTTGATGACATTCTTGACGTCACTAAATCGTCTGAGGAGCTCGGAAAGACTGCTTGCAAGGATCTTGTTGCTGATAAACTCACGTACCCTAAGTTGCTGGGGCTTGAGAAATCAAGGGAATTTGCGCAAGAGCTGAACAGGCAAGCAAGGGATCAGCTTTCTGTTTTCGATGTGGAAAAAGCTAAGCCTTTGATTTGTTTAGCTGATTACATTGCTCACAGACAGAATTAGATATTAAGTGCTTGAGATTTTCAAACTCGTTGTAATAGATGCATAGAACATGCATGCTATCCATAACTAATTGCTCTTATCTTTGCTTGAAATTTCATATAGCCACTTCAACTTTTACCTGTTTATACAATATGATTAACAGACTTGTATTCATTGATAAAAGAAAAAATAAAAAGGCAATCCAAATGGTGATAGATTTCCTCACAGACCAATAAACTCTAGACATCTTTTCAACACTAGCATAGCAGACAACTCTATCCCTAGGTTGACTTAGATTTTGAGCTTGCAAAGCTCAGGGCTCAAGCATAACTCCTTGCAAATTAGCTTCTATTTAAATTAGCATATTAAGATTTTGGTTTTGAACTTGCAGAACTCAGGGCTCAAACATAGCTCCATGCTAATTAGCATAATAGCAAAATTTGGCTGTATTACATTTGCTGTATGGAAATACAGCAGCAGTATGAAATTCAGCGAATTTTCCGTACATGGGGATACAGTACGGTCCACTTTTCTTTTTTCATTACCTGTCATCTTATAAATGCCCATAAAACAGCTCTCAATCTCACAAATATTCATAGAAAAAGACATTATAAACTATGTTTCAAAATTTTCAAGGAATGACTTTATCTTTTTGGGTTTATTGTGCATTCATAAGGCTGAAATTCTTCCAAAATACAGAACAAAAATGCATATTTTTTAATCTATGAGATGAAGATATATGCTTTCGTATTGGAGAAGCAGGAAAAAAGTTTCGTTATGTATTTTATCCGTACCAAATCGTCTTTGAATACATATTTATATTGGAATCTTGGTACTAGGATAATTAGGCATCCATGTTCATTGTTTTCACCATGCCTTCGGAGGTTTGCACGGGCCAGTTACAAATTTCGATCATCTCGATTGCTACTGTTGATAGATGATTTCTCTACTTTGATAATTGCTTGTGAGTGCCTTTTTATTTCTTGATTATGGTTTTCTCTTTCTTATGTTATTATTGTGTTCTTTTCATCAAGACAATTACTAATGCATGAACAATAAAGGGGCAAGAGACACAGTATATAAGCTGTCAGCCAAAGCCAAAACCTCTCACTCTTTTGAGAGGAAAATCCAAACAAATTATTCTTATGGAAACTTCAATTGACGAATACCAAGACCATGACAAAGACCTTTGACACTAGAGCCCTTCCAAGACCAAGTGACAAGCCTCCTCTTCACCCTTGGGTCAATGCTGCTCTTCTTCTTCCTCTTCTCAGCATCCTTCAGAATTTTGGCCTCCTCTTCTAAGTCAGCAACTTTCTTTTGCTTCACAACAGAAACCCTAGATCAGCTTTTGATCTTTGAATAGTCTCTTTTTAGAGGGAGACTCTTTTCACTTCTATTCGGCTTCCCTTCAACGAAGTCTTCACCCAATCTAGATCACCCTTATATGACTGCAATCTTCGGCCCCCCTTTGCAAACTTCAGATCTGCAATATTCGCACGTGCGAGGGTAGACTAGCCCAAAAACAGTCCCACAAGTATGTCACTATCTTCGCTATCACTTCCTCTTCCTATCTTCGCTATCACTTCCTCTTCCTTCGCTGATGTTAAGGCTCCTTCTAAGATGATTTTCACACTTGGTTATTTCAAACTTGCTTGACCGAATTGTTGCCCTCCAAATGAGGCCGAACACTGTTATATATAGTGGTTTGTCGATGATTATTAGGCCAACATGATCACTGGTATAGTGGTTTGTCGATGATTATTAGGCCAACATGATCACTGGAATAGGCCAACATCATCTTTCTAGTATTATCCCTTTCGTTCTAGGTCGATTTGAGTGAGGGCCAGTGACAAGGTCTTGGAGGGTGAATTACAAAAACAAAATTGACATTTTACAATGTGTAACATGCCTTCAATACATGACAATGACTCTTTCGACTTTTATGACTAGATGACAAAATTCCTAAGGGCTCACAATGGGAGCCTTAACTAAAAATAAAATCTATTGCTCATAAAACCCATGAGACAAGCATTACAATAATTTTATTTTTCTTCTTTACATCTTTTACATAAAATCATTACATGTCATTATGAAAATCGAACCTAGTTACACTTTTCAACAAATACTCTTATAATTTTGTTCATAATGGTCTCAATGAACCATGAAACTCTCAAAATCACCCCCCAACTTCCCACATCACCATAAAGAGACAGCATAAATTATCTGATATGGAAGTGTGCAACACAAGAAATATATTTAAAACTCAGCCATTAGAGAGAAACACGTAGACTTTCTTGGAAA
This sequence comes from Pinus taeda, assembly GCA_000404065.3. Classification (NCBI taxonomy): domain Eukaryota; kingdom Viridiplantae; phylum Streptophyta; class Pinopsida; order Pinales; family Pinaceae; genus Pinus; species Pinus taeda. The sequence continues at coordinate 56,112 of APFE031711745.1, forward strand.
CGTTCGTTTTTGGTGTGTGAGGTTAGTAGGCCTCCAGAACTTCCTCCAGTTCTTAATAAGGAATATTATATCTGCGAGGAAAGCTAAATACTACCTCCATCCAGCTATATCCCTGCAATTTTCTTTTTTCCATTTGATTTACTTGTTCTTCAGAGTACATTCAAAGTTTCAAACCATTTGTTCGTCCTGTCTGAGTTTATGAATGGAGAATTGGGGTTAGAAAATCTGAGGTAACAAGTATTTAAAATTTAAATGAATAGAAGCACTGACATACAATCCCAAGGTGCCGAGAAGTCCCTTGCTTTGCAAAGTCCATTATATATATGGCCTGATTCTTCTTAGGTCTCTCCTGCTATTTTCTTCGAAGTATTCTTGAAGTACAAACAGTGATATGAGCAGAAGGGTGCTTCCTAGAAGTATTCTGGATAATCTTTCCAAGTGAATACTTCTCAACTTCATCTGAACAGGAGGAAGCTCTCCGGGGCTTGGAGAAAACTTACAGGCTCAATTAGGAACAGAGGAGGAACCATTCCCATTATGGACTATTGTGTTCATCTCCTAGCATTTTGATATGTGCAGATCCTTAAAAAGTTCCATTTAAGTATTCAGATTGTCGATTAGTGAAATTAGTGATCTTCAGAGGAAAAATATATCATGTCACGAAGTAAGATTTGAACTTAAATGGAGAGGATAATAACTTTTCCTCACAACCTTCTAACTTACACTAATTGTAATTGGCATTATGTGGGGTACATATGTCCCACTTATTTCTATTTTGAAAACATATTTGTTACAATTAATGTCGGCTATTATCTTTTAAGTATACATTTTATCATTTATGTTAAGTGTTCCTGGATATTATTAGCTAATTCTAATGAAAACCAGTGTTCCATGGGGACGTGTCCCCTAGGTTCGGGTGCGCGCACCCCTCGCACCTAGGACGGGGGGACGTCTAGGGAAACGTTTCCCCACATCCCCCTTTTGGGGAGACGCAGGGGGGGCATTTCCCTAGTGTGGGGGATGCGACTCCCCAAAAGGAGGACCCCTAGGTGTCCTCGCTCAAAATGGGCTATGCGCCCTCCCTTAAATTTGCTTGTAAACAATGATTTATGGCAGGGGAAACCTAGTATTTGACCATATTGCCATACTAATGCCAAAGATAAAAGGAGAATGTCACTTTTACTTAAATTTTTAACATTACCATGAAATGACTCAAGATGTTTGAGAGTGGTTCTGACCTCATTGGATTTCATATGGAGAAAGTAGAATTTTAGATCTTACTCAAAATCCAACAGACTTAACAGTTTTTCAGGAATTCGGAATTCGATGGATTGCAATGTTTCCATTGCATTTTGTCATCTACAAGGGTATGGAATTAGTATTTAATCAAGAGCATCAAGCCATTTGTGTACTTTAGAGTGACTTTTAGACTCATCACTCCACTGTTTTTGAGTTTTAATTATATCAATTTACTATTCCAGTCTTCAGATTTTAGTATCTATTATACTCTATTTTGCTTAGTACTAATTAGATACTAGAATGATGAATGATGAATTTTAATTTTAAATCAATTTAGAATCTAGAATCTAGAATGATGAATGATGAATTTAATTTTTAAATCAATGTAGATTCTAGAATGGTGAATAATGAATGGTGAATATGGATCAGAGTATTTCATTATTGAATCTTGTAGTCTATGGATGAATCATGTATGTATTAGTAAGGATAATGAGTATGGATCAATGTATTCCATTCTTTAATTCAATTATGTATGTATCATTGTATTTATGCTTTCATTATTGAATATGAATTTGAAATATATATATATATATATTAAAAAAGAAAAGAAAATTATATATCCTGACGTCCCTTGTCCCTCTGTCTCCCCTAAATTTCCCTAAAATTTGAGGGTATTCCCACACGCCCTCCTTGTGCGTCTCCCCGTCCCAGAGTCTTGGTGGAACATTGATAAAAACAATCAATCCAAACATTTTATGAACCCCTGCCGATGGTTCACTTTTGAAATGTTCAACATCATGAGAGGGTCAAATATATTGGGTGATCTTTGTTCTGAAATTAAATATTTAAAAGTGTTTGAAGGTGTTAAAGCAAATGGGAAATGGGGTTAAGCTTCCTTCACTGGCTTTGGGTCCTAGTAGGAGATGGTGATGAGTTTTTTCTTGGTTTCTCGCAAATGATTAACACTTGAACATCCAGAAATTACTGGAGGTGTTTGTTTAGGCCTCTTCAACACCTTGCTATGACAAGGGTTTGTCTGTTTAGGTAATTGTTACTTAATTGGGTTAATTTTTACATTCTTCCAACCTAGTCAGTGGTAAGGAAATTAGTCGGCCATACTGCTTTGTGCTCCTGCTGGCACCATATCTAGATGTTGAAATCGTTGCAGTTATGCATGCAAGGAATAGGCAATGACCCGACTGTGTCTTTGATCTAACTTGAACTGCAAATGGCATTGCAATCATGTTTTGAATTCGTATGTCTGGATGATTGGGTTACGGGTATTCTGTTGCAATTTCCCTGTTGTGGGTAAATTTTCAGAAGCTTTTGTGCGGCCTTGCTCTAAGCTTTATAAAATAAAATTGAAAGGGACGCTTTCATCAGCTGGCAGAAGCTAACGCTGTCTTAATTTAATTGTGGTTTAGATGGTCTGAATTCTGTAGAGGTATTGCCCATGTTGTTGCATTACTTCGTGAACACTTTCTTAATCGCATTTTCTCAAAGACTAGGTGTTTATCTTCCTTTGTGAGGGTTCATTCTATCAGTGTTTACTCATGGAGTCATCGTTTGTCTAGAGGGATGCAACATTCGATTGATCTACAATCTTATGGTTCCCAGAAGCATGTACATTCCCATTGCTAACGGCCAAGATTGACAAAATGGTTTGAGATTTATTGCAGGCAATCATTCCAATAAATAATTCTTTTGCGTTTTTTGCTATCCTGTCCAATAAGAATTATGGAACCAAGGACATACATGTAACAATGGCCACCTGGTCATAAATAAGGTCACCACTATAAATGTATACTTCTGAAAATGTCGAACATTGTTGTAAACCAAATAAATTGGGCGAGCTGTGTTACAAAGGAAATATAATTTTGACCCAGTCCTTTTGATTTGGTTCCAAAGAAAGAAAAAATGATCTTATCAAGAGATCCTCATGTCTTTCATTGAATATGGAAGCATACCACATAACTGACAAGACATGTGGAACAACAGAAAAAATTCATCAATGAGCCTTGTGAGATTCTTGTCATATTGTAGGGGAGGATAAATTGGGAATTCTAGAATGTCCTTAATATCCCAAGTAGGATACATTTTGCACAATTTCCAAGAAGCCATCTTTCACCATATGCGAATTTTACATGGGAGCTTGATAACAAAATTAACAAAAGAAAATTTCGTACCTCATCACAATGAAGTCACCAAGGTGAGCTGTCTATGCTTTTTCACAATGATGCCTGTTTCACGTCACAAGCACAAAGGCTTCAAAATCTATAAAAAGCAAGGTCTATCCAAGAACAATACAAAGGAAATGCATCCTCACCACTAGATAAACACATTTGCACTTAATACATTCAATAGATAAATCCACAAGACTTGGAGAGACTACTTACTCAAAAAAATTGCTCATCCATAAACCCTAAACATGAATCATCAAAGAAGTTGCAAAATTCATCTGTGAATAATATTTCAATGAAGGGCATTAGCTTTCCATCCATAGCCACCAAATCCAAAACAAAAAACTCCAACAAAGTTTCAAAGATTTCAGAATTTGCAAAGGTATTTCTTCCCAATCCAACCATGAGCAAATAATGAGAAAGTACATCTCTATTATAGGAGATGCTTAACTTTCTTTACATTAAAATATTAATTTCACAAATAAAAGCCCCTAATCTAGCCTATGGAAGGGCCAATAAGCCCTCTTCTACAATTAATTAATCTAAAATACATAAAATGGGATGTTTACACCATATGTATAATGAAATCAAGTGAAGCAACCCTCTCAAATAACGAGACGTCTCCATAACTGGTGGCAAGTAAGGGCCTTATGATCCATCATTCAGCTTCCAAATGCTGTTCAATGCAGGTAGGTCCTCCATAGAAGCCACAGAGAGTGCAATACAAGACCTCTATCTTATGTTGCATGGGGACCCATCCCCCCCAAAAAAGGTGCGTACCTTGCATTCCCGTGTTTTGGGGACTTAGGGACTTTTAGGAAACATCCTTAAACTGTTGGAAACTTCATCGGGGACTTGGAGACTTGTTGGCTTGTCCCTGAAACATTTCTGGCAGATTTCAGGGATTCTCTGGGCATGTCACTTTGATTTTGACAACCAATAGACATTGATGATTGGACAATATGGTCATTTTTCCTATCCATTATTTTTATATTGCAGTGAATCTAAATTTGTCATACAATTTGCAGCCCAAAACATAATTTTTGTGTAATGGGTGTCAATTTGAGTTTCTGATAATTTAAATATTGTATTTTCAGCAACAACATTACAACAAGCAAGGCCTCCATGTTAAGAAAACAGGAAATGCAGCATTTCAAAGGGCTGATCCCTTGTGGTTACTGCTCTTGTTCTTCATATTTTTTCGGTCATCTCAGTTTTTACTTGTTGTACACGGGTTTACAGGAGTCATTCAAAGTCTAGTGCTTCCACCATCCCAACCAAAAGCATTCCGAAAACAATCATATAATAATGACTTGAATCGGTTACTAAATGTTTGAATAAATTCCTATTCAATATGTATACGAATTTAGTCTCTTTACAGAACCAAAATGTTTTATAGTGGTTTTCAAATTTCAACACAGTTGTAGAAGTCTACAAAACTGATTAAGCAGTCTATTCCTTTTAGGTTTTAACATAATCATCAATAACAAGAAATATGAGGAATAATAGCTGCTATAGAGACAATTCTGTCTCATAGACCCTTCATGGATCTTGTTGCAAATTAAAAATAATTACACTTATGTTTCCTAAAAATAGGTTTCATTTACCCTTATACTAGTGCAACATAGCCTCTATCCCCTTTCAAAGTGAACACATGGGCTTCCAAAATAGACAATTAGCCCTCAAATTCCTCTAAAGGTGGTTCTCCTTCAAAGTGGATGCAATCTTCAAGTCATGATTGAAACAATTTTAGAGGGCGCAGACAGCCCAGCCAAACTTTGTTTCAGCTCAGCCCAGTCAATCTTTGCCCAAAAGAATAGTTGCACACGCTCATTTACATATGTATAAGACATCTTTATGTCATCTATTTGGTCTGTTCTCAAAATAGGAGAGCTCCACACTCTCAAACGGGCACCTTACAGCCTTTAAAATCTACTGTAGTAGTTTCTCTTTATCAATCTGTCCCTGACATCTTTAGCAAGAAATATGGGAGGATGTTTGGATTCTATTTCCATTTTTATATTATCTATGTTTAAGGCTTGTTCATATGTAAGCTGGATAGACGAGCATATGTAATCCTCAGCCTTCTTTGCAACACTTGTTGTCGGTCTAATAGATGAATGAGTGATGAAATAAGGTTATATAGTTATACATTGACCAAGAAATGAAAATAACTAACAGTAAATTTTAATGCGCACACGCAAGAAACAACACAGGATTTACGTGGTAAAACCCTGGTCCCTGATAGAGTGTCAAGGAAACATCCACGGGGCAAGGGATTGGAATCTCTATTAATTCAACAATGATTCTCCACGATTACATTTCTTGGGCATTCACTAGTTTTATACAAGCCTCCTCCGTTACATAACTGCTATTTCGGTATAAAACTAACTAGTAGTAACTAATACAATGACTACTCATATTTACATAATTTGTTGTCAAACTTCCAACAAACTCCACCTTGACAACAATTTTCCTAATCCCTTGCCCATGCCCATTCATCATCTTTTCTGCAAGCCAAGAGAAGCTAAACACCATCGTAACTTCTCTACTGTAATTGGTTTTGTGAATATGTCTGCACAATTCTCTTGCATATGGACCTTTTTAAGAGCTACTTTTCCACCATTTATCCCATGTCTTAGAAAATGATACCTTACATCAATGTGGTTGGTTCTGTTGTGATAAGCAGGATTTGTAGCCAAGTGAATAGCAATTTGATTGTCACAAAGTACATTCACTTTCTCCTGCGTCCTTCCAATCTCATCAAGCAGACCCTTTAACTAGATTGTTTCTTTACTGGCATCTGAAGCAGCTATATATTCAGCTTCGGTAGTGGACAATGCAACTGTTTCTTGAAGTTTTGACATCCAACTAATTGCTCCACCTGCAAGAGTAAAGGCATAACTTGTAGTAGATCTTCTTTTGACCAAATCACCTGCATAATCAGCATCTACATATCCGCAGACTGATCCTTCACTACCACTAAAGATGATGCAATGGTCACTTGTGCCTCTTAGATATTGAAGCGCCCATTTCACCCATCGCCAATGTTCTTCACCTGGATTTGCCATGAACCTGCTGACAACTCCAAATGCATGTGAAATGTCAGGTCTTGTAGATACCATCGCATACATTAAGTTGCCTACAACATTTGCATATGGTACATGAGACATATGCTACTTTTCTTCATCAGTTCTAGGACTCAAAACCGAAGAAAGCTTAAAATGGGACGCTAGTGGAACATTAACAGGTTTCACATTGTTCATAGAGAACTTTTCAAGTACTTTCTCCACATATTTCTGTTGTGATAACCAAAGCTTACCATTTTTCCTGTCTCTGTGTATCTCCATGCCCAAGATATGTTTTGTTGCTCCAAGATCCTTCATATCAAACATCCTAGAGCGCTGAGCCTTTAACCTGTTGATCTCTTCCATGCTTTTGCTTGCAATAAGCATATCGTCAACATACAAAGCTAAGATAATGAATATGCCTTTGAAACTTTTGAAGTATACACAATGATCATACTCACTTCTTATAAAGTTTTGGCTCACCATGGAGGAATCAAACTTCTTGTACCATTGTCTGGGAGACTGCCTCAGATCATACAATGATTTCCTAAGCTTGCAAACTAATCTTCTGCTGCGACTTTGTACAAAACCTTTTGGCTGTTCCATATATATCTCTTCATTCAAATCGCCATGTAGAAATGTTGTTTTAACATCTAACTGTTCTAACTCAAGATTAAGTAACACAATTAGTGCCAACACAGTACAAATAGAAACAAGTTTTACAACTGGAGAAAAAATATCATGAAAGTTTATACCTTCAACCTGAGAATTCCCTTTTGTTACCAGTCTCGCCTTCTACCTTTCCATACTTCTATCAACTTTCCGTTTCAATTTGAAGACCCACTTGCATCCAACAACACTTCTCCCTTCATGAAGCTCTACAAGATCCCAGGTATTGTTCTTGGCTAAGGAATTCATTTCTTCTTCCATAGCTGTTTTCCATTTTTCGCTATTTGTATCATATACTGCTTCCTGATAACAAGAAGGTTCCCCATCTTCAGTGATCAAAGAAAAAGATGAAGCAGAATCTTCATACCTTTTGGGAGTTTTTCTTTCCCTTGTAGACCTTCTTAGAGTGACTGGTTGCTGAACTGGTTCAGAAACTTGAACTAGTTCAGAAGCTTCAACAACGTCCTTTGTGTCTTCAACACATTTTTCTCCAGAAGTCTCTCCTTCCTTTTGATTGTCACCAAAAGGTCTAGCCTCCAACTGAACTCGTTGATTTGGCAATACCTATTCATGTTCAATTCTTTCAACATTTGATTTTAAAAAAGAAGATTCATCAAATGTTACATCTCGACTAATGACCATTTTCCGCAATGTAGGATCCCACAACCTGTATCCTTTCACTACATAGTCATACCCAACAAAGACATAACACTTTGATTTTGGATCTAATTTTGAACGCTGATTTTTACGAATAAGAGAATAAGCATCACAACCAAATATCCTCAAATGTAAATAATCACAAGACTGACCTGTCCAAGCTTCTTCAGGAATTTTACAATTAATTGCTATTGAAGGTGATCTGTTAACTAAATAACAAGCAGTAGATACTGCTTTTGCCCACAACTCCTTTTGCAAGTTAGCATTGCTGATCATGCCTCTGGCTCTTTCCATAAAAGTCCGATTCATACGCTCAGCGACACCATTTTGTTTAGGAGTATAAACAACAGTGTTGTGTCTAATAATTCCCTCATCCTTACAGTATTGTTCAAATTCAATTGAAGTGAACTCACCACCATTGTCAGTTCTTAAACATTTAATAGATTAACCTGTTCTTTTCTCTACCATTGCTTTAAATTGCTTAAAGACATTGAATACATGAACTTTCTTTTTTAGCATAAAGACCCAAACTTTATGGAAGAAATCATCAATAAATGTTAAAAAATATAGAGCACCTCCATATGACACAACAGGGGATGGTCCCCACAGATCAGAATGAATATAGTCTAAAATATCTTTACTATTATGATTTCCAACTTTAAATCTCTGTTTACACTGTTTTCCATACACACAATGTTTACAGAAATCTAACTTCAAGGATTTCAGATCGGGAAGAGATTTATGTTTCAGCAATATCTCAAGACCTTTCTCCCTCATATGACCTAATCGTTGATGCCATAGATGAGTACCTGCTTCTTCTTTTTTTGACGCAACCGCTGCTTCACTAACCTGAGTACTTCCTTTTAACTTGTAAAGATTTCCGACCTTTTCTGTGTTCATAACCACTAGGGCTCCTTTAGAGACTTTCAAGACGTCATCCTGAATCTAACACTCCCAAAGAAATCAAATTTTTCTTCAAATCAGAGACATGTCTAACACTAGTTAATATTCTAACTATGTTATCATACATCTTAATCCTGATATTTCCCATCCCAACAGTTTGACATGACACATTATTACCCATAAACACAGAACTACCGTTTACATTTTCATACGAAGTAAACCAATTTCTATGTGGGCACATGTGATGAGAAGCACCAGAGTCTAACAACCAACTTTCTAAACCCTAAGAGACATTACATTCAGGGGAACTTTCATCTATCATACATAATTCTTCAGCAGATAAAACTTTGTCTATCATACCTGAATCGACCTGATTCGCTTCTTTCTTCGGGTTATCAGATTCTTTTCGTTTCCAACAACCTTTCTTCAAGTATCCAATTTTATTGCAGTGCCAACATTTTGCCTTACACTTCTTTCCCTTCGATTTAGATCTAGAAGACCCCCTTGGTTTTTCTCCTCTTTCCATTGAGCATCCTCTTGTTACCATGGCTTCTGATGCAGCTGTTTCAGAACTGGATTTCCTTCGTACTTCTTCAAACAAGAGAGCTCCCATGACTGATTCAAACTTCAAAGAATCAGCAGTGCTCAAGCTGATTGAAGTTACGAAGTGATCCCATGATTTGGGCAGAGAACACAGCAAGGTTATGGCTTTATCTTCTTCCTGAATTTTAACTTCCATATCTGTTAATTGACATATAAGTGTATAAAAAACATTCACATGTTTTGCAAATTTTGAACCTTCTTTCATTCAAAGACTGTACAACTGTCTTTTAAGATAAATTATGTTGGTTAATGACTTTGACATATAGAATTTTTCCAGCTTTTCCCACAATCCTGAAGCTGTAGTCTCTTCAACAATATTGAAGAGAACTTCATCCGCCAAGCATAACCGGATGGTACTGAGAGCTCGGGCATCTAAGTCCTCCCAGTCTAAAGTAGTCATGGTTGCAGGTTTCTTAGTTGCCCCATCCAAAGCCTTATGCAACCTTTGTTGCACAAGCAGATCCCTAACCTTCAGTTTCCAAAGAGCAAAATGCTCTTTCCGGTGAATTTCTCCACCTCGAATTTTGCATTCAACATCTTGGCCATTTTGTTCTTCTCCTAGGGTTTCAACCTTTTCAACTAGGGTTTATATTTCCTTATTTTTTCCAAGAAAGTTTTTTCTTCAACTAGGGTTTATATTTTCTTATTTCTCCAAGATTTTTTTTTTTTTTCAATTTAACTAGAAAAACCCTTTGAACAAGAACTTTTTTCCTTTCTTTCAATTTAAAAAAACTGCCCTTTTTTTCTTCAATTTACTCACAACTTTCTGAGAAAAAAAATTTCTTTTAAAAAATACCCGGATCCACGTTCGCTGATCAGGCTCTGGCAGCAGAGGGTCTTCTCCAGCACGCAGGGCAGAGGGTCTTCTCCAACATGCAGAGATCAAGGTTGTGCACTTGCAGCACCTCTGGCAGCGTGCAGACTCCTTCACCGCAACTCTATGCACGCAGAGACTACTCCACACATATGTAGAGACCACACTGGCAGCGTAGTCAACGACAGAGGGTTCTCACACAGGAACGCAAAGAGTTCGATGTTCACGCAGAGAGCAGTGGCTTTGGTCTTCACGGTTCCCTTCAGAGAATATACGCAACCTCTTCACGCTCCTCACGCCAGCAGCAGCGTCCTTTCTGCTCCAGTGCGCAGCACCTCGAGCCCTCACGCCACGCAGCAGTGAGTCTTCCTCTCGTACACGCAGACAACACTCTATATGCAGGCAACAAGCTTCTGTTTGCCTTCACGCAGAGCCTCCACGATTTTCCACACAGATTGCCCCCTTTTTCTTTTTATCACACACAGAGAGAGGGTATTTCTCCTCACGCAGAGATGGCTTCCTCATCAACGCAGATGGACAGGGCAGCAACACGCAAGTTTTTCACTTCACGCAAAGATGGAGTGTCCACCCTTAGGCATGCAACATGCAGTTCTTTCACGTAGGGCCTCCTCAACGCAAACGCTGGTTCTTCAACAGCCTCCCCTCACAGAAAAACCTTCACGGAGCATTGTCAGTCTAATAGGTGAATGAGTGAAGAAATAAGGTTATACAGTTATACATTGACCAAGAAACGAAAATAACTAACAGTAAAACTGAATGCGCACACATAAGAAACAACACAGGATTTATGTGGTAAAACCCTGACAAAGTTTCAAAGAAACATCCATGGGGCAAGGGATTGGAATTTTTATTAATTCAACAATGATTCTCCACTATTACATTTCTCGGGCATTCACTAGTTTTATACAAGCCTCCTCCAGTACATAACTGCTATTTCGGTATAAAACTAACTAATAGTAACTAATACAATGATTACTCATATTTACATAATTTGTTGTCAAACTTCCAACACTTGTCATTTTTGTTCTGCCAAATCCTTCAGTGTTCACAGATTGATCTGCCTCATTCGCTATGAGCTAGCTTGTAACCATTGTGACAGTAACAAGTTCTTCCATCTTGTCTAAAGCCTCAGAAAAACAGAGATGGTAAATCTTCAAGTTGCTTCTCCATTAGGTTCAATTCTTTTCATATGTTATGTTGCATCGTGAGAAAACTTTCCGTTGAGGAAAACTGTCTGAAAAGAAGCCAAGTGTAGCGTGCATCATGGGCAGTCAGGGAGATGTCCAACACTGTCACGTTGATTTCAAAAACTCAAGAATTTCTTCAACTTCCTCTATTACCTTTCCTTCATTCTTTACATCAAAAACACTACAAAGAAGTATCTCATAAAGCCGAATATTTAAGTGATGACTGTCAAGTGTCAACTCAGTGGCAATTATCCCGTCTGGTCTCCTATTGTCTTTTTGCAAAAATGGAGGATAAAGCCTTTGCTTCTTCAACCTTTGTAATAAGAACCATTTCAGATCCAACCTTATCAGGCTTTTCCAGACTTATTGCAGGGTGGATGAGAATATCTTCCTCCAACAAATTTATCTATCGTTTTCTCCATCAGGAGTATTCTTTCATGCCTTCAAATCATTGGGTAACACCACAAATGATATTTCCACAGGAATAAAAAAATATCCTTCCTTTTTCCAAACTTACCGGTAGCAGCCCCTAATTCACACTCAAAATCAGCTTGTTCCAGTGAGATGCAGTCTGATACCTCCTCTCCCATTTCTCTCATAACTTCAAAATCAGCTTGTTCCAGTGAAATGCAGCCTGATACCTCCTCTCCCATTTCTCTCATAGCTTCTTGGCACTTGGGTGATTCAGCTAGAACATCAAAGATTGGAAACATTAATTTCAGGAAAGATAAGAAACTTCCCAATCTCCCTTATTGACTCAAGCGAGCTTTCCTTTTAAACGATCTCCATAGACTGGTCCTTCTTTAGCTTCAACAATTTATAGTTTAATTAAATAGGATATTTATGTTAAACGGTCTTCATAGGATATCTGTGCTGGCCCTCTAGTGTCATCACCTTTTAATTACATTTACGAAATTTGGGGATTAGAAAACGGATACTACAGTTAGATCGTCAGTCATCAACAAGTTGAGCAGATCAAATTGAAGAAACCGGATCTCTAGTCTAAGAAGAATCAATAATTCAAAAAACTCCGAGCTTAGTTCTTCTAGCAAGTATTCGACGTACTTCAAAAGAAGTATGGACTAAAGCAGGGAAGAAGAAGAAAATAAGAAATCCTTTGTTGACTCTATCTATGGAAATGAGAAGTCGAACCCAAAACCTAGTTTAATCATGTATTTTTTTGTCTTGTTATGTAACCAATTTGTGTGAATATTTCTCACGCAAAGAAAAATTAGAATGTAGGTTTTTTGAGTATATGGAAAAGTAATTCAGTAATATTCTTTCCAGGCATTTTGATAGTCACTAATTTAGAACTATCTAGTTAGGTTTTTGGCAATCTAGTTAATCTTGATCTAATTTAGTTGTCCCCATTATCTGATTTTACTTAATATAATTTCCTAATTATAATTAATAACATATGATAATAATTATAAAATTAAAAATAAAAAAGAAAAGGAAAATAGGAAAAAGAAAATCAGAAATAGGTGGAAAGGAAAGAAAAGAAGGAAAAACTAACTTACCCTGTAAAATAAAAAAGTTCTTACATGAATGAACTCAAGTGCTCCTTTATTTTTCATGTTATTCCATCTCATTTGCATTTGTTTTCATGTTATTCCATCTCATTTGGATTTGTTGAGAATAAAGAAGCATTTATGCACAAATTACTAACAAATTATTGTTCCAATGAGCCATGTTAAATATTGTGGAAAATAAAGAAATACCAATGGAAATGGATATCCTCACCTCACCATTACCATCAACCATATGAGAGGTTGATGTTGATGGAGGCAATCAATTCCTTTTGCTTGATATGCTCATACCAAATAAGATATCTTCCATTCCATGCCATCTGATCTCGATTGACTATAAATAAAAAAACAAATGATTACATGATAATTTTAAATTCTAAAGTAAACCACAAATTACAAGTGCAGAAGGATTGAAATTACAATCACTCACTGAGTTGAATTGAATAATAATTGAGTTGGATCTTTATCAAATTGAAAACCATTCGTTCACATGATTTGTTGATGTCAAAATGTCATGCTTTGTCGAAATGTAATCGCACCTCCCTCCCTTTTATCACAAGTATCGCTGCATAATATTCACACACGAAATACAAAGAGATAGAATAATGCACAATATAACAAAGATGGACTTAACACACAACTTGACCAAACAAGGAGTGCTCCAATGCAAACCATACCAAACAAAACATAGTCTGAAAGGAGAAGCATAGAGTACATAGAGGAGATTCAAATTCAGGAATTAATAAGCAGATATACAATAAGTCTTTGTTTACTTTTATGAACTGTCCCTACTGGGCTATAAGAGTTCATGGACGAGATTCAAATTCAAGAATTAATAGTTAGAGGAATGCTACAATAGGACTTGGTTGGCTTTTGTAGGTCTCTGCTTCACCATAAGAGTGCACAGAGGATATTCAAATTCAAGAAGTAATAAACAGATAAATGCTCCAATAAGACTTCATCTGCATTTCTAGGTTTTTGCTTTGCTGTAAAAGTTTTCACTCATACTTACTATTATTGGGAGGGGAGCTCCCATCTGATAGCCTCCATGCCAGAAAGCTAAATTATCTTCATTTGTAATCATTGGTTAAATTGTCTTCATTTGTAATAAAACGATAATTTAAATATATTTTGATGCAAATCCACAGCATAATTAACATAAATTTTTTAGTTAATGAAATTACATCAAATTATATTGCTTTACAAAGTAGTTACAAATACACTCCAATCACTTTCAACTCAAATTTTCCCTCTCAGATATTTTTCACTGGAAAAATGATAAATCTCATATTCCCAATATGGAGGGAGTTGCATAATTTTAATCAAGGCTTATACAATTATCCTTGATATGGTTGTACGTTTATGATTCATTTTTAGTTCTACTTTTCACTTTCTTATTATAAGAGTTTTTACACTCCCTTTGGGTGGAACGATGATAATTGGTTTTCCAATATGTTGATGTTTGAAGTATACAACTCTTCTCGATACAATTGAAAATTGAAAATGGAAGTGCACAATTTTTATAATGTTGATACGATGCGGTGATGATCTAGCTAGATGTTAGTGGCTATTTATCTCTTTTATCGAATCAACCGAATCAATTTTGCTATTAATTATTGTTTTTAGCATCAATAGTTTGCAAGTTGATGGTTTTGGTAAATCATGGTATGCACTCATGGTATTTGCAATGTGAAACAACAATAATAATGATAAAGTGGTGAAAAGCTATTTGCTTCATTATTAATTAGTTTTTTACCATATTACTATTAATGATTTATGATGCCATGGTTTTTGTAACTCATGTTGATGGTTTTGGTAAACCATGGTATGCACCCATGGTATTTGTAATGTGAAGAAACAATAATAATAATAATAGAGTGGTGAAAATCTATTTGCTTAGTCATTAATTAGTATTTTACCAAATTACTATTAGTTGGAACTCCTCCAACAATATTTCATATCTTTGTTGGACACCTCAAAGGTGGATGATCATTTGACCACAATAGAGCTCGATCCCAACTACATTGAAAAAGCTACAATGGATCAAATCATGGAGACCAAAATGAAGGCTCCTTGCCAACATAATGCACAACTCTATTATGTTGTTAAAGCATGATAATTTCTTTAGCAAGACAAGTGGTTCATTGGGATTTAAATTCCACAAAAGTTTCTCCATGTCTTACAAGAACTTGACACAATGGAGACCATTTCTTGGTAATGGGGGCATACTAATCGAGGTGGATATCAATGGCCATCCACCTCTCCCACAGAACCAACATGGTTATTAATTGTTTTTTTACCATTGATAATTTAAAAACTCATGGTATTTGAAAATAAAAGAAAAATAATAATAAAATAGTAAAATGACATCACTCCTAAGTGAAAATACACATATATATATTTATATATATAGTTTTTTAAAGTTATTAATCAAAAATTTACGTTAATTTCGATCACTTGATTCAAATTGTTTATGAAAGAAATTGGAAGGCAGACAAAGAAATGTGACAAAAATACATGAAATAAAGTAAAGAGAATAATAATATGATAAAAACTTAATTCTTTATTAAATAAAAAAATTTGATTAAAAAATCAGGGTTTTATCATATTATTATTCTCTTTACTTTATTTTATTTCTATGCATTTTAGTTGCATTTCCTTACCTACATTCCAATTTTTCCATACACAATCCAAATTATGTGATCAAAATTAACATATATCGTTGATGTTATGACTTTAACCTATACACCAATGGCAGGACATCTAATCGAATGTATATAATAGAATATATATAATATATTAAAGTATGTACAATGTATTATAGAGTACATATTACTAGCCCAACTCCTAAGCGCACTAGAGAGGAGCACCATCCTCAACCCTTGAATGTGAATACATATGTTCAAATTTTAATTAGTGAACTTTAATATTTAACAAGTATAGAT
>APFE031711762.1:0-18061 GCA_000404065.3 Pinus taeda
AAAGCTATTTATGAGAAGGAAATGTTGGAAATACTCCATGAACTTAAGAAATGGCGACCCTATCTAATGGGAAGACAATTCAAGGTAAAAACGGATCATGATAGCCTTAAATACTTTTTAGAAACAAAGATTATCCTCTGAAGAGCAACAAAAGTGGGTCACAAAGATGTTGGGTTATGACTTTGAAATCATCTACAAAAAAGGGAAGCAAAATCTGGTGGCAGATGCACTCTCAAGAAAGGATGAGGATGTGGAAGCATTGTTGTGCGCCATTTCTACTATCCAACCAGATTGGATAAACGAAGCAAGGGAGGAATGGAAGAATGACGAGGAAGTGTGGGCACTTATTCGAAAGTTACAACAAGATTCCAGTACGTCTGATACATTTAGCTGGAAAAATGATTCGTTATGGTACAAAGATCGCTTATACCTCTGTAAGAATTCCCAGCTAAAACAAAAGATTCTTATGGAATTGCACACTTCTCCCTTAGGAGGGCACTCAGGATTTTTAAAAACTTACCACAGGGTTAAGAAGGAATTTTTTTGGGATGGCCTTAAATCAAATATTCAAAAGTTTTTGGCGGAATGTTTGGTTTGCCAACAAAATAAAGTTGAAACAATTAAGACACCGGGTCTATTACAACCTTTATCCATTCCAAGCCAACGTTGGGAGGAGGTTTCAATGGATATTATCACAGGTTTACCAAAGTCTGAGGGAAAGAGTGTCATCATGGTGGTAGTTGACAGACTTACAAAGTATGCACACTTTTGTGCATTATCACATCCATTTAAAGCCAGTACAGTTTCTACTGCATTTATGGAAACAATTCAAAAGCTACATGGAAACCCAAAGATTATTGTAAGTGACAGAGATCCCATTTTCACTGGAAATTTTTGAACAGAATTATTTTCTTGTCTCGGTACTCAATTAGCTCATAGCTCATCTTATCATCCTCAATCTGATGAGCAAACTGAGATACTAAACAAATGTTTGGAAGGATATCTTCGTTGCTTTGTATCTGATATACAAACACAATGGGTCAAATGGTTGTCTCTCGCTAAATGGTGGTATAACACTTTCTTCCATACAGCAACAAAAATGACCCCATTTATGGCACTTTATGGATATCAGCCACCATCCATCACATCATATTTAAGAGAAAATTCTAAGGTTCAAGCAGTGGAACATCACATCGAACATCAACACAAGTCCTCCAACTCTTAAAGGATAACCTCGTGTTGGCACAGAATAGAATGAAACAACAGGCAGATCAACATCGCAGCGAAAGAAGTTTTGATGTAGGTGGTTGGGTATTCCTACGGCTACAACCATATAAGAAAATGTCCCTCAAGCAAGCTAAGAAGGATAATAAATTATCACCAAAGTATTATGGTTCGTACAAGGTGTTACAAAAAATCGGTACTATGGCATACAAATTGGAGCTTCCTGCAGCTTCTCGATGCACCCAGTTTTCCATGTTTCATGTTTAAAGAAGGTTATAGGCGACAAGCTCCCAGTTCAAACAATATTGCCAGAACTTGACGAGGAAGGAAAAATTATATTGGAACCAGAAGCAGTCATAGAAACAAGAACTCGAAAGCTACGAAATCGATCAATTTCAGAGACTTATCAAGTGGAAGAACTTATCTGCTGAAGATTCCACATGGGAGGATGAGAATTTTATATAGAAACATCCAGAACTACTCAAGCGTTGAGGACACCACTTTTTTTGAAGGATAGGGGCATGTTGGGTCCCTATAATACTAGTGATTACCCCATTACTATTGTAGTTGTACCCCTTATTAATATTGTTGTGCCCCTATTGCCCCCATATTGTTATTACCACGCCCCATAGAATCCCTCTATTGTTATTTTTGTGGCTTTATATTATTATTGTTAGGTCGGCTGGGTTATATTGTGACTCCTTAGACTCCTATATATAGAAAGGAGGTTTTGTCATTTGTATTATCCAAGAATTGTCATTATGTAATGAAAGGAGGTTGCCCCCTCGAAGAGGCTGAATTCTAAGGCGTTGATCTATCTTTTCTATCTTTTCTTGAGCTGGTTCATAACATCCAATGCAAGGTTTCATGAGGAAATGCAACACCTTTAGTTGGGGGGAATGTTGAGTTTCCCAAATACCACCTTTTTACCAACCTTTCACTTCACTTTTAAACCATATTTCTCTTTCCCATACCCTTACATTAAACTATTTTCATGATTACATCGAGATTAGACTATTATTTTCCGATGCACATGTTTTAGTGTTTTTGAGTGAATTTATAATTGCGTTTTGAAAAATAACATGTTTTCACTTATATATGGAAGTGGGATGAGTTTCATGATGTTGGTAGGTGTATTTCAAGACTTCAACAAAGTCATATTTGACCACTAAGCCTCAAATTCGAATTTCTTCTTCAACTCCTTGAAGATTTGATGAAGGTTTGCAAGATTCTTTCAAGCATACTTTATGGAGAAGAGTCATAGAAATTTTGATAACATTTCTTATCAAAGATATTAGATATTTGTGAGAGGATTTGTAGATATGTTACTTGCTAAGTGTTAGCACATGGTGGTAACCACATGAGACATTTGCAGATTTAGAAGAGATTTATGGATCTCAAATCTTTGTTCGTTATCTAAATTTTATGAATAAATAGGAGTGTCTCCTCCATTCTAAGGGGACGACTCTTGGAACATGTATACAACTTATGATCGAATAGAATAAAGCTTCATTTTACATAAATTTCCATTATGTAGTTTTAATTGTAAATTTCTATAATCATTTATATTTTGGACTTGATCTAATTTCAATGATTAAGTTTGGATAAAGAAGGACAACCTAGGCCTCTAAGTTGGAGCCTCTTCTTTGTGGACTTGGAATGAAATCTCTTTTCATCTCCTCTTGCTTTCTTAAATTAGTTTTTATGGTTGATGGTGTGTTTGGTTTTAGTTGAAAAGGAAATAAAAGGAAGGAGAACCAAGATCTCTAGATATAGAGCCTCTTCTGTGTTGATTCTGATTCAATTAAAATCATTATTTGATTTCTTAAATCATTTGTTATGATTTATGGTGTGTTTGGTTTTAGTTGAAAAAGAATTCAAAGGAAGGAGAACCAGGATCTCTAGATATAGAGCCTCTTCCATGTTGATTCTGATTAAGTTAAAATCATTATCTTCTTTCTTAAATAAGTTGTTATGCTTTATGGTGTGTTTGGTTTTAGTTGAAAAAGAAATCAAAGGAAGGAAAAACAGGATCTCTAGATATATATCCTCTTCTGTGTTGACTCTGTTTCAATTAAAATCATTATTTGCTTATTTATGCATGTAGATCAAGTTTTCATGGATTTAAAAAATAGTTTGTCACTTTGATCTTAGGAGAATTGAGCTCACTTCAAATGGAGCAATGAAACATTTTATTTCATTATGACCAACTTTATAAATGCCTACCCCTGCATATATTTTGTTGGCATCATCACAATCTTATGAGTATCCTTGGTTGATAATTTAATGAAAGCAATTCAAGAAATTGAATTTCCCAACACACCTCATACAATTTGTTGATCGTGCCATGTTATTATTCCATGTCAACCTTTGGTGTTCCACATGTCATCCTTGGGGTGTGTCATGTGTCATCCTTTAGGTATGCCATGTGTTTTCCTTGGGAGTGCCATGTGTAATCCTTAGGGTGTGCCACCCCTATTTTTCCTTCAACTTCTAATGTCCATAAATTTTGCATACGATGTTCATTTGAGCTCATTCAAATTTGGACCATCAATTGGGATTAGTTGTGGTAATCCTCCTGGATCATCAATAGCTGAACCTTGATGTCTATATTTTTCCTTACTTCAGTGGATTGATATAAAAACACTAACATGAGTGTTTAACCCAATGGTTTTGAACCAAAACGTGTTACAATGGAGTTTACAAGTTTGGAATCACCATTAATCATAATTTCAATTTGGGAAACTAACAATTAGGTAAGCACATCCTTTAATAATACAATTTATGGTTTATACATAACATTAGTTATCTGGAACTTCCATTGAGCTTGTTTTGAAAAGTTGATTTATTCTTTCTTAGAAGTGGTTACCCTCCAACAGTTTAAAAGTAAAAATCCATAGACTCACCTCTCTTTTACAAACAAAATATAGGCCCCATATATATAAGGAATATATAGTCAAAATGTTGGAACTCTTATCACCTCAAGGATGTTGATTCATACATTGAATCTGTAACCAAAGTGTAACAAAATTTTTATAACACATACCATAAAACCTTCCCTATTTAAAAATAAGAGGCAAATAAAAGTGTGGAAAATGTGACAATAAACCCATAAAATATTAAGTGTAATGTCAACATATCAATATAACACATAACAAGGATCTTATAATCTAGACTTAGGAAATTATAAAAAATAATACTCTCATTAAAAATAGATTGATGTTATCATCCTTTAGTAAAAACAAGAAAGATTTAAATGAGCCTTGAATGCAAGATATGTTTCTTTCAAAACCCAAAATTCGCTAATTATAACTTAAAATGGATATCGCTGTAATTAAAACTATTAGTTCCCTGTATTAAATAATGTCCACTTTACAATAATAATATTAATAATAAAAGGATAAAAAAAAACATTCTCAAACTTAACTATAATCATTTCCAAGTCAAAAAAACTAATTACTCCTTGATAAAAATAATAATTATGTTATAGCCTTAGGCCAATTACATATAAGAAACAATGTTTCTAGAATGTTGATCATGACTGCTCCCTCCTTGGTCTAATATCGATTGTCACATAAATGAAGAATTTCCTATAGCAAGTCTTAATTACCCAATTTTGATATGATAGAGTTAAACATACCCACAAATCAAAAATCATATGCTAGAAATGAAATCAAATACTTGGAAACTTTGACATAGCTCAAACCTCAACGCTCATAAAGTAAAACTAATAATTAGATTAAAATCCATAAACAAGTCTTTATTCATTGAGGAAAACAAACAAATTGGATATTGTTTTGAATCCAAGTCTTCAGCAATTTGATAGCCAAGTTTCACAACCAAAATTTAGGTCATCAGTGAGTTTGGTCAGTCATTGATATTCAATAGAGAATGTAGGTAATGTAGATTTTAAAAATTTAAAGATAAATTTAACCTTTTTGCAATCTCTTTATTGGAATTTCTTAATAGAAATGGTTTATTGAGGACATATCATTAGCATGCATTGTTAGGTCACTCATTCTCACCATTCCCATTTTTTTCCATGTAATTCTAATTCATGTATGATTTCTATTTGCAAAGCTTTGGGAAGAGAAGAAAGTAACAAAAAGAGAGAGCAATAGATCCCAAAAAGAATTGGAAATCTTTGTATGTTTTTTTTCCATTCTTTCCTATAACTATTGAAATAGATGATTGAAAATGCATAATCCCATCTCTCCTAGGGTTATTTTAGTATAGAATATTTTGGTTATTCTCCCTATAAAAGTCATGTTATCAACATTATGTGAATATATAGTTTTTCTTGTTTTAATTATTTTGTAAATTTTTCTTTTCATTGAAAATTCAAGTGACATCACTAAAAATAACGATTTACAAAAAAAATAATACTCTGATTTATTTTAGTTACAATTATATTTAATTTACCACCATATGTTATAAACATTTGTTAAGAACATTAAACAAATTATTGTGATGATAAGAAAATCCATTAACATTGTGTTTTACCTATAATCTCTAACAATAGTAAGACATATTTTTAAATATGATCAAGCTCATTTCACATAAAATTATATGAAATTAATAAATAAACACATCATTATATATTAAAAAAAATTATTACATCGTAAGGAATTTCCCTTTGAGAACAACTCCCCCAACTGCCACTATGTACTGATTTGCACCGTCCGATCTATTGTTAGACGATTAAAGTATCTGAGGTCGTTATATTATTAATTAATACAAAACTAATAATTAGAGAGATGCCTTCTTGGTTGTTTTTGGAACCAATAATGACCCTAATAGGAACCGATACATTGGAGATATCAGCCAGAGTTACTGCAATTGGTGCACATAACCCATTTTAACTGAACCTAGTCGAATCAAGATGCTACCTGTGCACCTGTTCAAATTATGCGGAGAAAGCTTTGTGGAATTGTTCTGAGTTTATAGTGCTTCTATAGCACCAACTCAATTTTGTCGCACTCCTTCAGAACAAGGTTGATGTCACTTATGATCCCTTAAAATTCAAGGAAAGGGCTTGTTGATTATGGTTTTTATGTTTTGGCTCCTCTATTTTTCTTTGTATTTATGCTCTTTTTGTATTGTGGGTCAAGGGTTGTGGGGTTTATGCATCTATCATGTAATTCTGAAGAGAGGGAGCATCTTTTGTGCAGATCCTCGTACTGCTATTTAGTCTGGCTGCAGGGCTATTGAGATTTGTGATATCCCAAAATGTTCGCTTTCTTGTTGTTACAGGTGATGGAATTTTTTGAGGTCATCTCCTTTGATCTAAATATTAAAATTGGAACCTTATTCGCATCTTTATTAATTGATTAGACCTTGGGATTTGATTTCACACATTGTCAGGGATTGAACCACTCTTTCTTCTTCTTGGTTTGGATATCTGCCTCTCTATGTTATCTTAGAAGGTGGTTTTCTGGAGGTAACCACAATTGTTATGGCATAATCATTATTCTAAATCATTTGTCCTTGACAACGCATATGAAGGTCAAGTTGGTTTCCCATAAGTGTTTGTTAGTAAAGCTTATGTATGAAGTCATCCTTTTGAAGTTGGACATTGTGCTCGAGACTGAGAATCACAAGGGAGTTTGCAAGTTGTTTCTCCTTCATCAAATACTCAGTCTTGACATGCTCAGACTCCTCTTGTAGATCTTGGATGTTCCTCCTAAGATCTCAGATGGTTGCTTCAACTGTAAACAACCCATGATCGTTTGTAAGCAAATCATTTCTAGGAGGAGGTTCATGTCTACGAGATGGTTCAATGATATAACATTGAAGGTTTGTTTGTTGATGCCTATCTGACATTTGGGTAATATTAGATGGGATTAAAGTGAAGGGGGAACAAGAGATGGGCAAGATGGATATGGAATACAATTTAGTGCTTGGCTTTGAATAACATGTAGCTTTTGTTGTAAACGAGCAAGTTGAATTCTTAATTGTTGCTTCTCCTTTTTCACTTAAAGAACTTAAAAATCTTCATTTGCAATGCAAACCTACACATTAGAAAATCTTAAAGACTCCCCATCATTACTAATCCTTATTTTCTCATAGGAAAAACTAACATACAACTTGAACAAAAAGCTAGCTATCTCCCACCTTTATGCGTATTTCCTTTGCTCGATCTTCCCAATGTAGAGTATCTTGTGTTTTTGAGTATGCAAGATTACTAGGATTGATATTCACAATCATTGTTGTCTGAAAATCACCTCCTAATGAATCCTTCAATTCACCAAGGTATATTATAAGTTAGTGATGATAAGCATCCATGCCTTTTGAACATAACGGAGGATGACAAAATATAGCGACACCGGATTAAACAATTTTCTCATATCCCCTTATCACTCAAGCTTTGTTCATTACCTATACTTTTGAATCTCTCTAAATGAGTAGTTAAGAAATGAGCGATTTATGCTGGCCCCTTCTAGAGATCTCACTATTCTTTGGTTTGTGGTAAGAACTCTCTCAAAACCAGCAAGATCTATAAGAGACAATTTTCCCACACGTCATTGTAGAATGATTGCCTTGACAAAGCAAGGTCATCATCTTCAACCACCAATCACAGGAAATAGACATAAATCAACTTCTTTAGCATAATGGGAAATAGACATGAATCAACTTCTTTAGCATAATGGGAAATAGACATGAATCAACTTCTTTAGCATGTATCTGTCTAAAATTTAAATAGGTTGGATTCTCAAGAGAAACCATATCTCTTCAGTAGAATATGCCTAATAATGTGTAATCCCTTCAACCACAGTACCCTTGAAGCAAACTGGAGAAACTTTATATCATCCAGGTCAAAAAAATATTTCAACTATTCCAAGAGAGACACAACTAGTCACAAAAGGCTTCATAGAGCCTACATCTTTATCCTCTCTTGAAACAAGAGGCATACCTAGTGATAGAAAGTCCTTGACAAATTCATTTCAAACCTCTAGATAAGATAGTTGCATAACATGCTTGCCATTGTGACTTCATTTCCTAAGCTTTGCAAGTAGATCCTTTATAGCCAAAACCATAATCCATTGGATCCTTAACAATACCTAACATTGTGTGTGTTTTCACTGCCCCCGTTTCCCTGTAGAAAAATATAGGTCCATTCATCCCTTACAAAACACCTTCAATAAGCTTGGTTTCACTGTATATTCTCATCCTAAAGATACAAGATGTCCAAATATTTATGCTACATTTTAAAATTCAAATATGTCAAGCATGAGAAATAGAGAAAAATGTGAACCAACATACCTAGTTATGTAGACATTCTCTTGCTCTGTAACGTCAGGGAAGGCTGCATAAAACACATAATGTTGACCACAAAGCCTCTTCAATCTCAAAAGAAAATTAAGTCAGGTAAAGGTTTGTGTTATTAACAACACAAACATAGTTGTGGGTGCCTGCTTCAATTTCTTTCTGGGAAAGATATCACACTAACATAAACCATAATTCTTTCCACCTTCCCTTGCATATACAAATCCACTCTTTAGTTCAGGTCCACACCTCCAAGGTGGGTAATGGTGAAATATTTATATTTATATTTGTTACAGATCCATTTGGGCACATCACTCCCATCATTCAGATTAGTGTGTTTAGGGCTCATTAAACCCTAATTCATTTGCTACATGCCCTAGACAAGTCACCATTTGGATTTCCTCCTTCCTTGAGAGTTTCTTGGCCTAAAGTCCTCCAAACTTTCCTCCTATAGGGACCAGCGTAGCCTTGGACAGAGGTAAGTGCGCTTCAGTGAAGCTAGGCCCATGCCAGGGTGCTGTGCAGAGCACCTAGGCTCACTTTGATCTGTGATGGAAGAGATTGAGTGAAATTCACATAGGGTTCTAGGAATATTATTATCATTTGGAGTAATCTAGAAGATTCCCAGACTTATCACCTCCTGTGAGCTCGAAAATGGATGAGGAATGAGTTAAGTAACCTCCTATCCTCTCATCCCTTCCTCCATGGAAACTAACTCTAAGTATGGAAGGCTATTCAATACCCTCGTTTATGACAAAACCTCCTCCATCTGCCTATAAATTGAGCACTCCTCTAAATGATCATGGGTTGGACTTTGAGAATTTGTAAGGAGATACTATTTGTGTGAGAATTGAGAGTATAAGCAAGTGTTGTTATGTTGCCGAAGTGTTGTGCTATTGATGTGATGCTAGTTGGAACCTTAGCTGGAAGAGTGACAATGGATCAGACTTCATGGTTGTAATTATTCGTTCTACTTAATAAAGCTATTTACACCTTTTTCCATATGCTTATCTTGATATATGATGTTTATATGTGTGAATGTATCTGATTCCATTTACTTGTATTCGATAGATCTCTTGCTTTGATTAGTTCTCTGTCTTCTATTTATGCTTGCGGGTACTTTTGGAGCGAGTTATGTTCGAGAAGGAGTGGTGAGAGTCAAACAAAGGAGAGAAAAGGAAAGCAAAAGAACAAGTAGGTCCTTTGATTCCTTTGTCTTATTTATCATTTATAGAAAAAGGATAAGCGCTTTAAATTTATTGTTCTAGGTATAGCTACCTACCTAGGGAATTACTATTTATCTGTAGATACCAAATTCCTCATAAAAATATAGGACATCAATGGTTTCATTGAGCTAGTGTCACTCTATTTCCTTGCAATTCAAGATATGCTACTTGATTCTCTAAGCCAATGATATTGTCTGCAATGATTTAATGATTTTCACTCGATTGAATGCTCATTTAAATTGTTGTCGTTCCTTAACGTAGATGTGGGTAGAGTAATGTTGTTCTACAAAACTATCAGGAAAATGCAAAGTTTTGCATTTGTGCGTGATTGCAGAAGGAAATAGGATTGTACAAAAAAATCCAAATTGCCTCTTGTTTTAGTAGAAATGAAACCACATATAGCTTGTGACAAGTGCATCATTTCTCCTCACAGTTTACTCTGATTATCTCACTACTTCTTACAAGAACCTTCACTACTTGGGTGGAGTTTTGCAACCCTCAAAGCTTCTATCCTTTTCTCAATCTCTACTATGTCATTGAGGTCTCTTAAATCATGCTTGCCAATCCCAACAACTACCAACATCAAATGATTATATGCTTTTTTCTTCGACAAGTCTTCTATGTTTTTGGTTTCCAATTCCTAGTCAAATATTCAAATTTTGGGATAATTCAAGCATCAATTTAACATTTAGATAAGGACTGAATCAAAATACACTTTGGCCAATAAAACTCAAAAATCAAGCATTGTTTGGTTTTATATCATGCAACTAACAGTTCGTTTGACTTGGGAAGTTGTTGTTCCTTCTCCTGTAAGCAAACCCAAACCATCTCCTACTCCAGTATGGTCCTCTCCTCCATTGGCACCAAGTAAGACCACTAATCCTATATTTTTCAGTGAACAAGGCTAGTCTTTGGAAATTATCAACAACGTTTTGTTCACATTCTTAGTATCTAAATGCACTATTTTCATAAGATTACTCTCTAATTATTGTATCACAATTGATGACCTCAT
Organism: Pinus taeda; assembly: GCA_000404065.3. Lineage (NCBI taxonomy): Eukaryota > Viridiplantae > Streptophyta > Pinopsida > Pinales > Pinaceae > Pinus > Pinus taeda. The sequence continues at coordinate 10,729 of APFE031711762.1, forward strand.
CCTGTAGTTCTCGGGGTCAAACTTGCTATAGATATTTGACATTGGTAACTAACAAGTCCAAACAAACAGTCAAGAACATCAAGATCTTAGTTAAAAGATTATATGGCCCTATTTGGGGTCTTTCTAAATTTCGGGGATGTTCTTACAATTTATGGAAATCTGTTTCTCTTGGTCATAGCTTTTATTTTGTTTGCATCCATGCAGATCCTCAAGACACCATCTCAGTTCAAAGCTATCATATGAATTGATCAAATCTGTAATCCTGGTTAGGAAAATATTTAATATTCATATTGCCTAGTAGATGTGTCTTGCAATACCTTGTAGCAAAAAAAGCCTTGGTTAAATATGTGTTTTTTTTTTTATGCAACCATCTCACACATAGATAGATCAATGACTTAAAAATTATCGTCTTTGAATGGTAGACCTTCTTTATATTACATAAATGAACAATTCTTGGATGATACAAATGACAAGACCTCCTTTGTATATATAGGAGTCTAGGGGTTCATAATATAATCATAGCCTACATAACAATAATAATGTAAGGGAACAACAATAAAAATAGTGGGCTTCTATGGGGCACAACAATAACAATATGGGAGGTACATGGGCACAAAAATAACAATAAGGGGGATACACTAGTATTATAGGGACTTAGCATGCCCCTCTCCTTAAAAAAAGTGTTGTCCTCAATGCTTGAGTAGTCATGGATTCTTCTGTATAACATTATCATCTTCCCATGAGGAATCTTTAGCAGTTAAGTTCTTCCACTTAATGACATACTCTAAAATTGATAGATTCCTTATTTATTGTTTTCTTGTTCATGAGATTGCTTCAGGCTTACATATGATTTTCCTTCTTCGTCAAGTTCTAACAACATTGTTTGAATTGAAAGCTTGTCACCTATAACCTCCTTTAAGAATGAAACATGGAAAACTGGGTGTAGTCAGGAATATGCGAGAAGTTTCAATTTGTATGCCATAGTACCGATCTTTTGCAACACCTTATAAGGACCATAGTACTAGGGCGATAATTTATTATCCTTCTTAGCTTGCTTGAGAGATTTTTTTATATGGTTGTAGCTGTAAAAATACCCAATCACCTACATCAAAACTTCTTTCACTGCAATGTTGATTCATTCAATTCCGTGCCAGAGTGGGGTTATCCTTTAAGAGTTGGAGAACTTGTTTTTGATGCTCAATGTGATCTTCCACTACTTGAAACTTAGAATTCTCTCTAAAATATGATGTGATGGATGGTGGATGATATCCATAAAGTGCCATAAATGGGGTAACCACTTGACCCATTCTGTTTGTTTGTTAGATACAAGGCAAGGAAGATATCCTTCCAAACATTTGTTCACTATCTCATTTTTCCCATTAGATTGAGGATGATAAGATGAGCTATGAGCTAATTTAGTACCAATACAAGAAAATAATTCCATCCAAAAAAATCTAGTGAAAATGGGATCTCTATCACTTACTATAATCTTTGGATTTCCATGAAGCTTTTGAATTGTTTCCATAAATGCAGTAGCAACTGTGTTGGCTTTAAAAGGATGAGATAATGCACAAAAGTGGGAATACTTGGTAAGTATATAAACTACCACCATGATAACACTCTTTCCTTCAGACTTGGGTAAACCTATGATAAATTCCATTGATACCTCCTCCCAACATTGACTTGGAATTGCTAAAGGTTGTAGCAGACCCAGGGTCTTAACTGTCTCAAATTTATTTTGTTGGCAATGTAAACATTTTGCCACAAATTTCTGAACATTAGACGTAAGGACATCCCAAAAAAATCCTTCTTGACTCTATTGTAATTTTTTAAACTCCTGAGTGCCCTCCTAAGGCAGAGGTTTGAAATTCCAAAATAATATTTTGTTTGAATTGGGAATTCTTACAAAGATATAAGTGATATGTGTACCATAATGAATCATTTTTCCGGCTAAAGGTATTAGATGTAATCAGATGTTGTTGTAACTTTTGAATGAATGAAAACACCTATTCATCATTCTTCCATTCATCCCTTACTTCAGTTATCCACTCAAGTTGGATAATAGAAATGGCACAAAGAAATGTTTCAACATCCTCATCCTTTCTTGAGAGGGAATCTGCAACAACATTTTGCTTCCCTTTTTTGTAGATGACTTCAAAGTCATAACCCAACATCTTTGTCACCAATTTTTGCTACTCTTTTGAAGACAATATTTGTTCCAAAAATTATTTAAGACTATCATGATTTGTGTTTTACTTGAAGTGTCTTCCCATTAGGTAAGGTCACCATTTCTTTATTGCATGTAGTATTTCTAACATTTCCTTCTCATAAATAGGTTTGTGTAAATACTTTCCTTTGATTGCATGACTTTAAAAATAAATGGGTCTTCCCCCTTGCATTAAAACCACACCAATTCCATTTCCCAAAGAATCGCATTCAATAATAATTTTTTTTGTAAAATCTGGCATAGCGAAGATTGGTGCTTGGAACATTGCCTCTTTAATATGTTCAAAGGCCTTCGTTGCTTTTGGAGTCCACAAAAATGAATCTTTCTTCGATAATGATGTTATAGGTTCCACTATTCTACCATAATTATTAACAAACTTGTGATAATAACCTATCAACCCAAGAAATCATCGAAGATGCTTTATGGTTGTGGTGATTTCCCATCCCTTAATGGTTGTAATTTTGTTAGGGCTTGCCTAAACACCCTCATGAGATACAGTATGACCCAAATATTCCACCTCCTGTACTCCAAAGAAAAATTTGGAGGTTTTGCATTTAATTGTTTCTCTGCCAATAGTTTGACCACCTTGTCAATGTGGTGAACATGATCCTTCCAAGACTTGTTGTAGAGTAGTATATCATCAAAAAAGACTAACAATTTTTTTTTTAAGAAAGGGTTTGAAAATGGAATTCATCAAACCTTGAAATGTTGAAGGTGAATTAGTAAGGCAAAAAGGCATGAAAAAAAACTCATAATGACCCTCATGAGTTCTGAATGTTGTTTCTTGTAATATCTTCAGTCTTCATTCTAATTTTATGGTATCCTGAATGAAGATCCAACTTGGCGAAGTAAATTTCTCCATGTAATTCATCCAACAATTCATCAATGATAGGAATGGGAAAGTTATCTTTAATAGACATTTTTTAGCTCCCTATAATCTAGACACATATGCCATGATCCATCCTTCTTATGCACGAATACTACTAGTACGAGAAAAAATTGACTAGGTTGAATTATACCAATCTCTAGAATTTTTGTAATCGAACATTCAATTTCACTCTTTTGGACGTAAGGATATATTTAAGTTATGAAGTTTGGAGGAACACTTCATGGAATCAAGTGAATCACATGATCATGATCATGAATAGTTGGGATTCCTTTAGGAGTCTCAAACACCTTGGAATGACTGTCCAAGACTTTTTGGAGATATGGAGAAATAGATTATTTCGATGTTTGAACCCCTAGTGAGCATAATTGTGCAATTACACCCCATATTTATTTATTCAAAAGATTTATCATGTCATTATATCTTATTATCTTTCCTGGTTTCCCTGCAATACCACTTAATTCAAAGTCCTTTCCTTCCCAAAAAAATTCAAGAAAATTTCTTGAAAATTGAAAGCTATCGTCCCCAAAGATTGTAAGCATTAGAATCCTAGTACAACATCAACAACACCCATTGGAATGGAAAGAATTGGAATATTCATTACATATTCCCCCATGGTTAGCTTTATATTATGGCACTTTCTAGAGAAATTTATAGTTTCTCCATTTGTAACCATCACTTGACACTCTGGTGCTCGATATAGGAAGAAATTCAATTCCTTAGCTATCTTACAATGAATAAAATTATGGGTACTACCCAAATCAATAATCAATATTACCTTTTTCTTCTTGATATATCCTTCTATTTTGAGAGTTTGATGAGTGGTAATTCCTATCAATGCATTAAAAGCTATGGTCATATTCATTTTTTATTTCTCTGGGTTTGATTCTTGGTGTATATCCTCATTTTATGTTTCTTTCTCCTTTTCTTCCAACTCTTCACAATCTATGTAGAATATTTTTTCTCAGCACACTTATGACCTTTAGTGTATTTTCTATCACAACTGTAACAAATATCTTTTGATATTTTTTCCTCCAATTGTTGTGGTCAACCTTGTAGGTTGTCGAAGACTAAGAGAAACAACACTTCCATCTTTATATTTTTGAGTGGTAGACTTACTTTTTTCCATAATTTTTCTTTCAACTTTTCTTGCCACCTTGAATTCCTTCTCCATTGAATCAATTTCGCAAAGGCTAAACACAAGTTGGATGTTATCTTTTAAAGTCCCTATGAAGACATCAATATTGTGCTCTTCTAGAATATTAGTTACCCTAATATTCAATTTTTGGAAATCTTCAATGTGCTCTGCCATTGAACCCTTTTGTTTGAGATTTATCAATTCGCTAAAGAAGGTGTTTCTCTTTATATCTTTATAATATTCTATCATTTCCTCCATAATAATTGACCAAGTGACAAGTGGTTTATGAGAACAAATCCATCTGTACCATACAAACTGATTGGGCTCTAAATATAAAGATGAAATATGTGCCTTTTGTGAGGGTTGCACATCCTTTAGATCAAAATATTGCTCCATCTGTAGTATCCAAGTTACCGGATCCTTGCCATCAAACTTCCTCATATCTATCTTTGAAATGTGGTGGTTCTTAAACCACACATTGGAGTCTCTAAAATCATAATTCATATTATTTTTATCTTCATCATGATTTTTATGGATTTCCTTGTCACCATTGGGAAGCCTTTCTTCTAGTAAATTTTCCAAACTTTCCTTCAACCCTTCTATCTTGACATTCATCATTGCTTCCATGTTTGATTTTAACTCATCATTCAAAATGCCCATGTCCCTTTTCATACCGTCTATCTTAAATTCCATGTTCATTTTTGTACCATCTACCTTAGCATTCACCATGGCTTCCAATTCATTTTTTGTTACTTTTTGCAAGAGCGAAATTTGTTGCACTTGGTGTCATAAATTTGCTATATCATGTTATGTTTCTTCCTCTTCTTCATGTGTCATAGAAGATATTTCTAGTTGCTTACTAGGAGTGTCCATTTTTTTGTTGTGAGTCATTTTGGAATCAAACAATGATATTTATGATTCAATATGCCCATTGAATCACTTCAAACTGATTTTTCAAACAAAGTTTATGCAAACAATACATACATTTTTCTTGCATTTTAGGAGCTTCATATTATAGCTATCGTATATTTATAATTGAAAATCTCCAAGATCTAAAATTTCTTTCTCTGGTATCTATCCAAGTCCTCTTTCCAACACCACAAGTCTGATTGATATTGGATTATTCAAGGAAGGGTTATTCCAAATCTCCCACGATGACTTGATTATGGACTTGCTCAGTAGAACGACGTTGTATGGGATGCCACATGTCATTGTTTTACCTTCAGCCTTGAAATTTATACACAAAAAACTACAGTTCATGCAATTTCATCCATGTCTTACTGAATTCAAATCTGATGCCTGAAATTAAAGTTATGATGATTTTCCCTAGGTCACATGTTTGAGACAAAATTATGGAGCCCGCAAAAACCTAAATTCCTCAGAATTAGAGAACCAAGACCTATAATTTTTACACAAATTTCTTAGAGATTTCAGTTTCATGTGATAAAAATTTCAACTTTTGAAGCCTCGTATAAAAAAAAGTTATAGAAAAAAATCCAAGATGACCTATTTGAAGAAGTGAAACCCTATAATCCAAAGCTCAGATACCAAATGTTATGCAATCAACTCACAAATAGATAGATCAATGACTTAAAAATTATCATCTTGAAGGGGGAGACCTCCTTTACATTAAATAAATAAACAATTCTTGGATGATACAAATGGAAAGGCTTTCGTTGTATATATAGGATTCTAAGGGGTCACAATACAATCAAAGCCTGCATAACAATAATAACGTAAGGGCACAACAATAACAATAATGAGATTTTATGGGGCACAACAATAACAATATGGGGATACATGTGCACAACAATAATAATAAGGGGGATACACTAATATTAAAGGGACCTAACATTTTCCCCCTTCAGTCTGTACAAAAGTCAATAATCTTCCATCACTAGCCTGCTAATTTTCCTTTGGGTGCATTTCTTTTTATCAAACCTTGGAGAGTGAAATTTAACCCATATTAATCCCAATTTGTATAGTGTGATATACAAACATATTGTACTCCATTCACTCATCCATACCCCTTCCAAAACCAGTCATCTAATTTTATTTTGAGTGCATTTCCTTCCTTCAAACCTTGGAGAGAGAGCTAACCCCGATTTATGTACAGTGTGTTGCACAAACATATTGTAATCCAATCCCCAAGCCCTAGTGTTCATTAATAAAAATTATGTAAGTTTACTCAATGTTGGCAAGGAGAATGAAGTGAAGAGACAAAAATGTGTTACTTCTCATCCTTCAACTTCTTGGTTTTCCATTTTTATCCATCAATTATGTTGATGTGATATCTTGTAGTAGTTTAGTTTTCATCGTTATTTTTTTTTCATATATGTATAATTTGAGAGAAAAATGTCTCCTAAGTTTAGCATTTGTGTATTATTGCCTAATATTTAAAGAGGTAGAGAGATTGGGAGTCCTACCATAAGGTCAATTATCGTTGGTTAAAGTTTTTAGCCAACATAAGTAATCCAATGACGATATTTTGATAAGAATATGTAACAAAATATGGTGAAAATTTGCATACATTGGTACCCCTCAATGTTGTAATTTTTTTGTTACATTGAAATTTAAGACATACTTCAATTGTTCTATGAGTACCCATATTGGATGGATGTGTTGTTGTATACAAGATATATAAGTTGTTGCATAGGTTGAAATTTTTGTTACAATTCCAATCCAATTTCATCAATGAAATGTGAAGGATGAGGGATAAGGTTTGGTTCCATTCACATTGCATTGTTGAAATATCTTATCTATATCCCTTTTGGAGTGACTCTCTATATCTATTGGCATTATGAGACAAGTGTTTTCCTTGATGGAAAATCACTCAGATGATAAATTATAGTGCAGCAAAGTTATTTTCAAGTTCATGAACTTTTATGCAGAGAAACTTTTATTTCATGTAGAGAAAAGTTCACGGAATTTTATGCAGAGAAAAGTTTATTTCATGTAGAGAAAAGTTCACGGAATTTTATGTAGAGAAAAGTTTATTTCATGTAGAGAAAAGTTCACGGAATTTTATGGAGAGAAAAGTTTATTTCATGTAGAGAAAAGTTCACGGAATTTTATGCAGAGA
>APFE031711775.1:0-34930 GCA_000404065.3 Pinus taeda
GGTTTCCCCCTCGAAGAGGCTGAATTCTAAGGCGTTGATCTATCTTTTCTGTCTTTTCTTGAGCTGGTTTCATAACAATTTTCCTATCTTTTCTATGATTAGAGATGATTTATTCATGATTTATTAATCATGGTTTTTTCTAAGTTCATTTTTTACAGGGTTCCATTGCCAAAATTCTTCATAAGTCAATTAAACTAGTTGCTACAAGTTGAGTACAGAATAAATTCTTGTAGTTGAAAATATCCAATTTGGATCTTCGACATCTCGACATTCTTCTAGGGAAAATCGAGGAATTTTATTGTCCAAAATGATGTTCTAACACCTTTGCATGAGTTTTATTGCACCTAAGTCGCACATGTCGGTCTTTAGAAGAAAATCAACATATTTGCTCAAAATCCACAAAAATTTTTAAAATTCCAATTTTGACCTCGATTTTCGTGTTGATGGAGGCAAATCTAGAAAATTTGAGCAAATGGGTTTTTTTACCAATATAAAAAATTATCTATAACCACAACCGTTTCTCAATATTTGTTTTGGTTCAAAAGTTACACGTGGGTCTTTAAGATAGTTTCATAATAAAACATTGTTTTTCCATAGTTCTAGAATCTTGGAAAAATATCCAAATAGCCTACTTCGGGAATGCTTTTGGACGAGATGGAGTTGAATGAGGCAAATATATAGAGGGTTTTTTTGAAAATATGACAAATTAGGCTCCCTCAAAACTGTTTTCCAAACTTCTCCATGGTTAGGAATATATGCCAATATATTTGACGCCAATTTGTTAAAAATATGCAATTTTCCATAATTAAGGAAAATAACTTATTCACCTTGTAAATCTTATAAATGGCATAGCCATGGCCTGTGAGAAGGGGGGTGGATACAAGGTGTGAATAAGAGACAAAGGATTGATGTGATTAAGTTTTACCTTAAATAGAATTGAAGGAATGTATGTAAGTGAACTTATGATTTGAATCTTAATACAGTTTGACTTTGCCATGAATTATCTATAAATGTTATGGTTTTTCTTAATCTTTAGGAATTCATTTAGTCTAAATTGGCTCTAGGAGTGGCAAGGTCCCAGCACACCTGGAAACTAGTTCCTTCATTTTCTTAAGTTTTAGAATTTACATTACTGTGTGGATTGGTTTGTAAATCATAAATCTGAATTCATAGTGTTAATTGTGTGTCATAATTAGAGCTTTGTATTGTTAGTTTGAAGGAAAAATTATTCTTTGATGATTATAGAATTGTTGGATTTCGCTGATGTTTCCATTCTGTTCTTAAGTAATACTTGTGGATGTATCAACCAATTGAATTCCAGTAGAGAATATTGTGAGATTAATTACCATGTGCCGAGAAGATTAATACATTGTTTTGAGTTAGACGAATTGAAATATGATTAATGCAATAACTCAATAAGGTACAAGCCTGAATAAAGGATTTTCTATAGATTTAATGCCACAGTTAAGTACAGAACCTGTGACTTGTTTCTCATTGTTTCTAGTAAATGAGTGCAAGTAGTGTGAAGTATTCCAAGTTATTTGAAACAATTTTTATTTGAAGATTAACCCAGTTGATAGAATTATGTAATTAACGGTTCTCTTGTTGTTTGATAGCAAGAATGTGTCTTTAAGAAAAAACATAGTGTGAGTTAGGCTGTGTGATCATACTTTGAATAATGATTGATATCATTTCCATTGCTTCTGAAGTTTGGTTATGTTTTAGAAGAATAGAGAATGAGTTTGATTATGTAAGGAAGAATTGTAGTATGAACATTAATTAGTTTAAGTTTTGATTGGTAAGTTTAGTTTCCATTTATTTCTAAGTTTTGGTTATTATCTCATCATTTTGTACTTAAACATGTCCTTCAATATTATGTTTTATATGAAAGACCAACAATGACATGATGACATATTGATGGTTGTAGCTTAGTTCTGAGACTAGTTGGAATTATTGTTGGCTTGGTTCACGCACCCGGGGATTAGAATAGATCTTACTAGGATTGTTTATTTTCCTTAATTTTAGAATCGTTTGAATTAGAATTAGTTTTGTTTAAGATTGAAATTAGAATAATCTTGATATTGAATGATAATTAGTTTTCGATTTCAGATTTCTAAAGTTTATTGTTTGAATTATTGTTAAGTTTTACTTGGATTGAGATTAAGTTTGAATGATTTACTTTACTTAGACTGAGATTAAAATTGTTTATTTTCATTCTTTAATTAATTCATAAATAGGAATTTGATGTTAATTTAGGTTAGATGCTTTGATCCTGCATTACCTGCACTGGCGTCTCTAAGTCTTATGACCCTAGATTGATAATTTAATGTTGGAATTATAACATATATAATTTCCCCAACAAGAAGCTTCATTAAAAATTAAAACTAATGTTGTCTCTTGTTTAAGTTTAAACTAATTATGTTGGTGTTGATGGTGCTGGACCCGTGAACATTCAGGGGATCTCCTTGGTATGAACTCCCAACTAGACCTCACATCATTTGGTGTAGGAGTCCCATCCAGTATGATGGCCTGGTTGCCATTATCTTAAAGGTTTTCCTTATCTCTTTCTTGTTAGCACATGAGAGTGGTTTACTTAGTCTTCGAACAATGAGGTTCGTGTGCCTAGTGATTGCCTACTACCGCTCGTGTCAAAGTTATTTCACTACAGAGGGAGAGGGCGGAAGTGAGTCTCACGTTGAAAGGGAATACTCCCAACTCTGCTAGAGACACTCAACACAACAAGACATGTGCATCTTCTAGCAGAGTATTCCACACGGATGTGGGAGTCACAAACACAAGGTGAACATATAACACGTACAACACCTAGGGAAATAGTCCACACACGTGCAATGGGCATTATAACAAGTTTACAAGAATGAATCCGTCGAGTCTTTGGTTGGATAGCCCACATGGGAGAGAGAACGTTAACAACTGATACAAAACGTTTCCAATAGCATATGTACTAAAACAACCGAAATAGTTCAACTATCTTAATACATTCTAAAGAAACATGCATTAGAAGCGTCCAAAGAATAGTCTTACAAATAAATACCATACTTGTGTGAAAACATGTTGGCCTATTAATAGGCTTCTGAATTAAGCGAAAGTTCCAAGACACATTCATACACCATTGCATCACTAACCCCGATAGTGGGTCCTTGGTGCCACTGCTCACTCCTCAAAGAAAAGATTACAAACTCTCAAGGCTATGTGGGAGGAGCCAAGGTGAAAATCCTTTTGCATGTACAAATGAGGGGTATATATAGCCAAGGGTGAAACTGGCCGTTGTGATTGTTCAACTTCCCTCATGACTATTTGACTTACATGAATCTTCAAATTTACATGACTCTTTAGATTTACATGTGGGTCTCTTGGACTTCCATGTTACATTACATTGATTACAACAGTATGGTCCACAGTAGTGATGTGGCCGATGTGACTCATGACATGACTCGATGCGACAGTGTTGGTATATTCATGCTGGTGGTGGTGTCCATGTCGAGTTGTAGTGTTGTTGAGTGATAAGTGTTCTCTTGGTGTATCATAACTTCACCTCCGCATGGCAAGGTGTGTGAAGTCTTCAATGGTCTTGGTGTTCTCTTGATAGTTCATGCATGTGCATGTGTCTCCTTCACTTGCTCCTTGGTACGCTTCGTGTGCCCATCAATTTGCAAACAAAACTCCTAGCATGCGCTCCTTATTCATCCCGTTCATCGTCGTGCCATGTCTCATTAATGTACCTATATCTGTAATCACTCATGATGAGATGAAATCAAATTCATAAATCTCCTAGTCTACCATGATGCATCATCTTTCGTTTTCAGGTGCAGGTGATCGGGAGAGAGGACAAGGCTTTGAAACTGCGCAAAGTACATTTCAGAATGAGATGCGGGCTCCATCAACTATCAATGAAAGTTGTGCAAAGGTCATTGGCAGGCTTAGATGGGAAGTCTAGGTCAGTAGTGACTATCTACGGGATCTAGCTCAACAGGAGGGCAGATCTATGAAATTTTTCCAAGGAGACAGTGCAAGCAACAAGGGGACACTCTTAGTGAAAACTGGACAGATTCTTTGGGGAGGCTGGTAGCGGGTTGGGGAGGTTGCTGGCCAAAAATGTGTAGAGCTGGGAGGCTTCCCTGCAAGACATCCCTACGCACTTTCTAGGTTGACTGGGATGGTGGGTAGCTGGGAGACAACACATGAAAACTGCATAGTTACCAGGAGGAGTAGCAGGACGACTAATAGGGTGATTGGCTGACAAAACTGCACAATTTGTTAGGGCAGTGTAGTGATAGGCAGAGGGTGTCTTTCTAACATGTCTGTGCAATTTCTTTAGTCAGTGAAAGTGGAAATTATTGGCATATTCTACACAATTCTATGGAGGAGTGAGGCTCCGGTCATTGCCCAGTCAAACTCTCCAGTTGACCATCTGGAGGCTTGATGGCTCTACTTGCGGCGAGCATAGATTGAGATGAATTACTAAGAAACTTTTGCGTTGTTTTGGGTGACAATCAATCGGGTCGATTCCAGGATTGTGCAGTGCAGAATGCTTGGGAGACAGCCTCAAGCTCTACACAATTTTGGGTAGCGGTACATAATCATTGAGTGCTAAGACTGTGTAGTGCATCTAAGTGGAGGTCATACTATTGGGGGGTGGTCCTGTCGACAGGGTTTCAAAAAAATTACTAAATGTGTGAGCGAGTGAACTTGTGAATAAATGTCCTTGCGAACACACACTCGGCATGACTCGACGATATGACACCTCGAACCAAGAAGACAACATGCTCAGTGTGACGAACTATGGGACTATCAAATGGTGAAAGCAACACCTCAGATAGAAATTCAGACAACCGTGATGACACTTGTGCAACAATACTTACAAAATTGTGTGTGAGTGCGATAGATGTTTACATAGCGAACACAACTCAAACACAGCCTTCAACATTACCATAACGAGGTCGCAAGCATGACGTAGGAATCAACATGTTGAAGATGACAATTGGTTGAACAAGTGAAAAGGAAGCAAGACATGTAGAATAAACTCTTAAAATGACTTTCCATGTTTGCACACATGCATGTTACTGAGGACAGGATGATATAACAATGACAACTAGTCCTGCAAACTCAACTAAGAGGTGTTCTTTAAAAGGTGTTCTTTACTTACCATACTTATCGTCAAGATGATCATGCATCAAACAGAGTTTGAATACAATCTTGATCTTTTCCATTACTTGGTTCCTTGTTCCTTCTCCTCAACTCCTTGGGAGTGATCTCAACATGTCACCTTTTCTTGTAGTCACTAAGAGGTAGATCTGCACAATTTCAATGGACAGTGACTGATACTGGAATGAGGCCATGTGAGGTTTGTCTGCACAGTTTCTGCATGCAAGACAAATAGGGAAACTTGAACAACACTACGCAGTTTTGAGGCACATGACATTGTTGCGGAATGGAGGTCATGGGAGGACACCTCTGCGCAATTTCTGAGTGTAGTGCAACTGAACTACTCTGTGCATTTTTGGAGAGCAGTGTTGGTTGGCTGACTGCTATGCACAATTTTGGAGAGCAGTGTTGGCTGGGGTCTCTGTGGGCTGCGGGTTTTTAGCAAGCAAGGGAGTTTGGTGTCTCTGCGGGGTACAAGTTTTTAGCAAGTAAGGGAGTTTGGTGTCTCTCTGCACTCTGGGGTTTCAACAGGCAAGGGAGAAAGCTTGGTGGTTGCAAAAGAAAAGCACATAGTTTCGAGAAGATGAATGAGGCTAGGTTTCTCGGGAAAATGGCTAAGTGTGAGATCAGTGAAACATATGTAAACATTGATAGGATTTTACTGTGATTCCACACAGACACTTAGTGACACAACGTAGACCATCCAGAATGCATAAGACATACTTTTCTTGCTGCAACAACCTTTGTGACAAGAGTGTGTGAAGTGAGAGTGAAACATGTCTATGTGATGACAACCACTCATACGCACACGCTTTCCCTTAAAGAAAAACAACATTCCCTTTGCATGACAAACAACAACCCATATTCCCAAAGATGACACATCCTGCATAAATATGAGAACATGGACAACTCTTAAGATTAAGGAGGGGAGCTAGAAATCATCAGCTTACCAAAAAGTGACCAAGGATGATCGATCTCAAGATCCAAGGTAGGCTCCAAAATTTGCATGTGAGCCAAAATTTTGGAGAGTGGTTGTAGTCGCTAAAACACTTGGCGACACACTAGTAGAACTCCAACTCTCTGAATGGACCTTGTTTCATGAAAAGCTAGTCTAACCCTTCTGGAAGTATTTTTTTATTCTTTGATTGTGGTGGATTCCACACTAGCTTGTGTGAAAGATGTAGTCCTTACTATTATCTTGATCGGTCAGCACAGATTCCAAGCCAAGTCAACTTAGTTATTTATATTGGATATCAGGGATATATTGGTGCACAAGTAAGATGAACGTCAAATTTTAAGTTTCATCTTTGGTGTTTCTCTGCTACCAGTAGGCATGGACAGTACCCCAGCGGGGTCATGCAGAAACACAAGCATCACTCCGTTGCTAGTGAGCCTGGTCACTACCTCAGCAGAGTCACGCCGGAACACAATAATCACTCTTCTGCTAGCGAGACTAGTCAGTGTCAACTCTCTATTAAAGAAGCCTTTCTCTTTTTTCTCCTTAGTAATTTTTCATTTTTTTATTTTTTTTTTCAAAAAACTGTGCATAGGCACTTACTTATTTCAAAGGCGAAAGAGGGATCCTGACTTATTGAGAGAAGAAGAGGTTGTTCCTTCAGAGAAGTATGTTACATATACTTGTGACATACTTGTTAAGGTTTCCCCCTCACTTTACTCTACTTGACTGAGTTGACAAGGGTTTACCCAAAAGAACTGATTAGAGTAGGTGGTACTAGTTCACAGTGCAATATTTGTGTTTTCACTAAGACTCACTCTAAATAGAACATATTTTCCATCAAGGAATCATCAACTTAAGACAACAAGTTCCTCATAAAGAGAGATGATAATAGATAACCAGATGTTGATAGTTGTACAAGTCCTCTTAGATTCTCCCATCTTGTCTCAAGAGCCCAACACAGTTTCACGAGAGACTAACCTATGGGTACAAGCAAGCAAATAAAGAAAAAAGAAAAAAGTGAAAGAAAGAAAAGTAAGCAAAGAAAGTAGGTAAGAAAACTAGAAATAAAAAAATCAAGACGGCGAAGAATACTCCTACTCCTACGCTAAACATTGCATGGGCCTACTCACGTGAAGTGATATTTCCAATGTAGCCACTGGCACATTGGCTAGCCCATGTTGGTGAAGGCATGGTTCACAAAAAGCACAATCAAGCGAACCAACAAACATGAAATATATAACAATTAAGGCCAATACACTTCAAGTTTAAACGCGTCTACAGAAAAGAAAATAGTAAAAGCACAAGACAAACATGTTGTGGACTTACCATGGTGTTGTGACACACTACATACAGATGATAAGCGTATGCACTCTCTTGACTATGACGGACAAGAAAACATGAGAAAAAGAGACAACTTACACCTTGCAAGAATGCTTGTTGTGAATGATTCCTCTAGTGCGTAAGCGATGGGATCATGTGATGTTGGTGGATGAAGCAAAATTTGTGTGTTGGATTGATCTTCAATGAATAGATATGAGTGATGATGAGGCTTGGGTGTTTCAAAAATTTTCCGATTGGAAGTGGAACTAACCTTAGGACATCGAGGGCCTGGCATAATCATTAGCTTAGGTTGAAGTGCCTCGACAGCCTGCAGGGTTTCCACTTCATTAATAGAGAGATCATCAAAGACGAGTGTCTTAGATAGATTAACAATGTGTGAATCAACATCATGATCAAATGAAGAAGGACAGAGATCACGACAACCAAGATCAGAAATTTCAGGATGTTTGTCAGCATCCTCATGATTTGATGAATCATACAAAGGGGTAGATGAGAAGAAAGAATGTACATCCTATGCATTTCTGGAAAAGTTAGGTGAAAACTCAAGTGGATTTTAAATGAAAGATTTGTCCTCTCCGCTATCAAATGATGGAATAACATCAAGTTTGTTCTAAGAATGATCGGAAGTAGATGCATCCATGGATGAATTTACGAAAGGAAAATCAGAGATAACAGAATCACCAAAGATGTTAGGAAAAAGTGGAGTAGACAAGGACAGAAGGATGTCATCCTTCATCGCAGGTTCATGCCCAGATGCTTGGTCATACTCTTCATAAATAACAGCGTGGGTTGGTTGTGCAACATCAACCTCATTGATGGATTGATCCTCCTTCACAAAAGGTGTAGAGTCTGAAAGGGAAGAACACAAGACAATATAATCTGGTGGATCAGCAGAATGCGGAGACGGAGGTTGAGGTTACAAGTGCGTATGACAACCCATGGGCTTCCCAACCAAATATACACAAAAATTGAGAGTAGAGAGAGTGGGAGGATGTGACAATCGAATAGTTTTTTATGCATGTTCTCCCACATCACTCTGTGGGGTTGGAGTTGTCTGATGAGGGGAAGGTGGATAGTCACTTGTGATAGCAACAGTGTCCACTTGTGATTGCATAACTCCATCACCAAAGTATGCTAAGAAGGGTTTGAACTATATCTTCACCTTGGGACAGAGTGATTTGGTAGGGAAATATTCAAATCTGTACATGAGATATTGGAATTTCATTTGACTTTTTGGAGCTTCAAACTGGAGTAAACGGAAGCGCTGCCAAAAATACATAGGTGATTCATGCGGGACCTTCGATTTTTTTAACATTTTCTTGTCAAAAGGTTCAGGATCCAAATGATGGAAAATAAATTCAATTAGATCATTGAAGTTCTTAAATGAGTGCATGCAATTGTGAGGAAAGTTGTGGTACCATCATTGTGGGGATTCGTGAAGTGTGGTTGCAAGCAATAAATGGACCTCAGTTTCATTAAAAAATATTATGAAACCAGCTCAAGAAAAGATAAAAAAGATAGATCAACGCCTTAGAATTTAGCCTCTTCGAGGGGGAAACCTCCTTTACATTACATAAATGAACAATTCTTGGATGATACAATTGAAAAGACCTCCGTTCTATATATAGGAGTCTAAGGGGTCATAACATAATCAGAGCCGACATAACAATAATAATGTAAGCGAACAATAATAACAATAGTGGGCTTCTATGGGGCACAATAATAACAATACAGGCACTACATGGGTACATCAATATAATAAGTGGGTTGTACTAATAAAAATAAGGAGTTACACTAATAGTATAGGGGCCTAACATGGCCCTCTCCTTCAAAAAACATTGTCCTCAACGCTTGAGTAGTTCTTGATGCTTTTATATAAAATTCTTGTCCTCCCATGTGGAATCTTCAGTGGGTAAGTTCTTCCACTTGATGAGATACTCTGAAATTGATTGATTTTGTAGCTGTCAGGTTCTTTTTTTTGTGACTGCTCCAAGTTCCAATATGATTTTTCCTTCCTCTTCAATTTCTGGCAATATTGTTTGAATTGGGATCTTTTGCAACTTTTGAATAAGTGGCCATACTTCTTTGTCCTTCTTCCACTCATCCCTTGCTTCGTTTATCCAATCTGGTTGGATAATAAAAATAGCACAAAACAATGCTTCCACATCCTCATCCTTGAAGAGTCTTCCCATTCGGTAAGGTTGCCATTTTTTAAGTCTATGTAGTATTGCCAACATTTCCTTCTCATAAATAGCTTGCTTGAGATGTAGCAGTAAAAATACCCAATCACCTACATCAAAACATTTTTCACTACAATGTTGATCTACCTGTTGTTTCATTTGTTGATTTTGCACCGAAGTGGCATTATCCTTTAAAAGTTGGAGATCTTGTTGTTGATGCTCGATGTGATCTTTCACTGCTTGAAACTTTTTCTTCTTGATATGTCCTTCTATCTCTAGAGTTTGAGGAGTGGTAATTTCTTCCAATCCTTTACAAGATATGGTCGGATTCATTTCTTGATGCTCAATATGATCTTTCACTTCTTGATCATTTTTCTTCTTGATATGTCCTTCTATCTTGATAGTTTGAGGAGTGGTAATTTCGACCAATGAATTACAAGATATGGTTGGATTTATTTCTTCTTTCTTGATGTGATCTTTCACTTCTTGCACCTTTTTCTTCTTGATATGTCCTTCTATCTTGAGAGTTTGAGGAGTGGTAATTCTTGCCAATGCTTTACAAGATATCGTCTGATTCATTTCTTCTTTCTCTGGGGTGGGGTCCTGCCGTATATCCTCTTCTTTTGATGTTTCTTGATCCTTTTCTTCCTCGTCTTCATAATCTATGTAAAATAATTTCTTCTCAGCACACTTATGACCTTTAGTGCATTTGCTATCACATTTGTAACAAAGCCCTTTTTCTCTTTTTTCTTCCAATTGTTGTGGTGTAACCCTTGTAGGTTGTCGAAGCCTAGGAGAAACAACACTTCCATCTTTATAGTTGTGAGGGGTATGCTTCCTGGTTTCCATAATTTTTCTTTCCAGTATGTCACAAAGCCCTTTTACTCTTTCCAATTGTTGTGGTGTTGCTATAAAGAAGGTGTTGCTCTTTGTATCCTCATAATGTGCTATCATTTCCTCTCTGAAAATTGACCACGTAACAAGTTTTTTACGAGAACAAAGCCCTTTATACCATAAAATTGATCCGGTTCTAAATATGAAGATGCAATACATACCTTTTGTAACAGTGGTACACCATGTAGATCAAAATATTGCTCCATCTGACGTATCCAATTTACCGGATCCTTGCCATCAAACTTCTTCATCTTGCTTTTTCTTGATTTTAGAGCTCAATCTTGAAATGAATGTAACTTTGTACTTTCAGATCTTTAAGCTCTAAAACTACGACCTGTCGTAGTCCCCTATGTCCTCTTTCCAATGCCACCAATATAACCCCAATTGGATTCTCCAATGAAGAGTTATGCCAAATCTCCCACAGTGACCTGATTATAGACTAATTCAGTAGAGCGAACTTGTACGACGTGCCACGTGTCACTGTTTCAACCTTTGACTCTGAAACATATATAAATGAAAACTAAAGTCCGTCCTCTTTCTGTACCTTCTTACGAAATTTCAATCCGATGCTCAGAAAGAAAGTTATGATGATTTTCCCAAGGTCACCTGTTTTGAGTGTAATTCAGGAGTCTGCAAAAAGGCGAACTTCCTCAGATCATATCTCCGAAAATATCTCGTGAAACGCTCTGAAATTCGGACCCAAAGTTCAGCGCCAAGTCTTCTCAAATGGGTCTTTTTTGCGACTTCTGAAACGTCACAGAAAAAAAGTTATAGCAAAAATGCCACGATGACTTGTTTGGAGCAGCGAAACCCTAGAATCCAAAGCTCTGATACCAAATGTTATGGAACCAGCTCAAGAAAAGATAGAAAAGATAGATCAACGACTTAGAATTCAGCCTCTTCGAGGGGGCAACCTCCTTTACATTACATAAATGAACAATTTCTTGGATGATACAAATGAAAAGACCTCCTTTTATATATAGGAGTCTAAGGGCTCATAACATAATCAGAGCCGACATAACAATAATAATGTAAGGGCACAATAATAAAAATAGTGGGCTTCTGTGGGGCACAATAGTAACAATATGGGTACTACATGGGTACATCAATATAATAAGGGGGTTGTACTAATAACAATAAGGGGTTACACTAGTAGTATAGGGGCCTAACAGAATGCATGCTCAAGAGTACACAGTTAAGATTATGGTTCCAATGTCTAAGACCTTTTGTATGCTTCTTGACATGAGACCAAATCATGTAATCCAAACATACTAATATAAAAGTATCCTTTTCTGTACTAACAATTTCACCTTACAATACAAGTTAGAGAGTATGGGTCTGATCTATGTGAGGCCTGCATTCAGTGTTTGATACTGTAATTGATTTGGCTTGGCCCAAATTGTTGGCTCTGGGACCATAACCTGCCCTTCAAAATTGCTCTTGGATTTTTTCGGTGCATTATATTACAAACCTAACTCAAACTCAAACTCAATTACAAACCTTATTATTTCCTAAAAGATAAGTTAAGAAATATATTTATTTTCTTATATTCTATTATTTGTTAGGTGCGAGGAGTTTCCAGAATCCTAGTACTGAGTTTTTTTTTTTTGTCAATGAAAAAACTATCGTGCACTTGTTCCAGGGGATTGTTTATATTTTTTGAAATTGTGTCCATGCGCAAGCTCTCCTGTGATGTATTTTAAAATTTTCCTGTGAGACAGGTACTCAAGAACTGTGTGTACACTATAGGTTACGCTCTAATTCATTGTAATTGAATATCTATGTTGGTAAAAAATGAGAAGAATAGTTTTTATTTGTCAAATTTTGAATTGCCGGGACATTGAATCTTCTATAGAAATATGAAATATGTCTTTCTTCACATAATTTATGAATTTTATGCTAAAAATGATATTTTGTGGTTTACCAAAATTAGGGGTAAAAATAACATTTGTGTCATTTGTTTTAATCTTAGGTTCATGAAAGAGTAAGTATCATTTGTTTTAATATTAGGGTCATGAAAGAGTAATTATGTCCTTAACGTTATAGATTTTTATTTGTTGGATCGATCAAAAGCCTACAACATTATAGTTTATACAATGTACTTTTAACTACATATAAGCTTATGTTAAGATCCATTCTCTAGCTTAAGGTACCTACCTATGTATTAGGGAAGTTATTAGGATTGAACAGTAAAGTATAAGCCATTTATAATGAACTGCTTGCACAAGTGACCTACCTATTTTTGGTTGGATTTTGAGATCGCAAAACTAATGGTTCACTCCGTGCTTGTTAGGTCGTCATCATTTTACTATGGGTTGGGAGGTCCATGCTTGCGACTTACAAATCTTTGATATCATCGTTTGTTTGACTTTGATTTTGCTCATAATTTTCCTGGTGACCTGGGGTGCTCCAAAAAGGACACAACAAAGTTGTAGGAGAGAGGGGTCTTCCTGCCCAATCATCTATGTCTTCCCTAAGGTAGAAGGTAAGATTATCCAGACCATCCTAATGGTATTCTTGGTCACCTAGACACTCCAAAAGGAAGCAACAAAGTTGTAGGAAAGAGAGTTTTCGCTGTGTGGTTGTCTGAAAGGTCTTAACTGAGCTAGAGGGTAACATTGTGCCAAACCTTGTAATGAATGTAAGATACCTCACGTGCTTGGTTTTGAATAAGCCTTGTCATTTTGTCCTCAAAGGTCAACTCTTCTAAACTTAAGGTAAGTAAATTATCCTTGATCTCTTGACTGAGCATAGTAATTTGTTTGTCTTATTTTGTAAGAATGTCAGTTTTGATCGATAAACTAATGCTGGAGAAGCATTATGAAAGGATTTTTCTATCACCGTTGTGTTTTGCTGATTGATATCAATTTTGTGATGTTTGTCTCTATTTTAACAACCCAATTATGTTTGGGCAAACATTCTGACAGAACCCTCAGTTTGTCAAACCTGGTATTTGCTGCTAGATTTTTATCTAGGAATATTAATCCTTTAAAAAATTTCCTTGTTTGCAAGCATATACTATTGAGTTGGAAGCTTAAGTAACAGAACTCAAAAAAGAGATCAAGTTATTATGAAAAATACAGGTATTGTGGACAAACCTATAATTGATATAAAGATCCTCAGGATGTACTACTTTCTTCAGATAATTGGTTGTTTTGTTATCATAAAATCTATGTACTAATTATTAATGGATCTTTTTGTTTTAAAAAACAAGTAGAAATGGATGAACTACTAAAAAAACAGGGATACAAACCTAGAAATCTGGCTTTGTCATCTACGTGGATGAATATCTATCTATGCACACCATTTGAATGTGGGGATTAATATTATTGTCATATCATGCTATAATAATCTAGATAACAGTCTTGAGGGGGGTGTAACATGGCCTTGAACTTTTGTTATTTACCCATGAACCCATTCATCACCAATTTTCCTTAATTTCAATTAGTTTTTATATATTCCACTAAGATGTTTAGAGAGGAAAGAAGCTTTAACATTGTGTTTGTTAAATGTGATTGGTATCTGTTGATTTGATTCTTTTAATTCTTTGTTGGTTCATATATTTTAATTTTTATTTATTATTATTCACATTCACAGATAAAAACCTATTTGTGAGGGTTGAAGGCACAAATAGTTCGTCTTGAGGATATTGAATCTGCCGAGGTGGGCGAGTTCGCTTCTACTGGGGTGAATTTAATATATATATATATATATATATATATATACTGAAATTATGAGATTTAAAATCTTTGAAATTGCAAAGTTATTGGCATATTTGTGTTGCAAGGGTTTTTATTGTTTTATTATTTTGGGTCCGACTTTAATGTAAATATAGCTATTGTGTTTTCAACCAGTCCATTCAAAAATTCACTTAGATTTGTGATTATTTTGTAAAGTGATTTTATTAAATTTATTTTGAGAGTGATTTTGATATAATCTCAATTGTTGTGATTTAATTTGAATGTATTTTTATTTGAATTATTTAATTCAAAATTGTATTGTAATTATAAATGAAATAAAATTAATCAAAATTGCAAGTTATTGATATTTTATTTTAATTTTAATTGTTTTATTACTTTGTTTAACAAAATTGTTTTTAATAGTTATTATTTTTATTGCCATTTTTATTGTGAATCTTAAAAGAACACAACTATAAAAATAGAATTATTTTTAAAACTGATTGCATTTAGCCTTGGAAAAAAGGTAAAAGACAACCTATTTGATTGCAAGGACTAGAGTGGTTCCTAACACTTAATGCTCAAAATGTTTATTTTTCTCAACTTTCTTTCCATATTCCCCTACTGCTATCTGCGTTCCTTTGCACCTCTTGGTTCAATTTCTAGTTAGTGTGTTGTTCTGAGTTCCTTTGCACCTCTTGGTGCAATTGCTAGTTAGTTTGTTGTGTGAGTCATGCTACATGGGTGTGACATTGAGCTAACTCCATTGAGTAATTTGTATCAAATTAAAAATAGGGGCCGCATGATTTTAGATTTTACAAAGATTACACCATTATGTCCTCTTGGTGCAATTGTTAGTTAGCTTGTTGTGTGAGTCATGCTACATGGGTGTGACATTGAGCTATTTTTATCAAATTAAAAATAGGGGCTGCATGATTTCAGATTTTACAAAGATTACGCTATTATGTGTCGAACATTTTTTTAAAATTAATGCCTATATATGCAATTGCAAGGACTACCATAACTCTCACACAATTATTCAAAGAGCACTAACTCAATAGAAAAGCATCTGCATTTTTTAAAAATCAATGTCTATATATGCAATTTCAAGGACTACCATAACTCTCACATAATTCTTTAAAGGGTGCTAGCTCAGGAAGAGCACAAAGCAGGAGGTTGATGGTTCGATTCCACTGTGTCCTAATATGAATTAATCAATGACATTGTAGTTTATTTTTAATTAAATACTTTTAATATTGGTTTATTTCAATGGTGATATTTTTCTAGATTCATTATTTTATATTGCTTCTAAAGAGACAAAAGTGATGTTGTATTACCTTTGAATGTAATTTTTTATTGTCTCTAGAAAAACAATAGTTAGAATCGAAGACATTGTCTCTTTCAAGACAATATGTCTTTAATCCCAACTAAAGACATTGTCTCTTTCAAGACAATATGTCTTTAATCCCAACTATTGTTTCGAGAGAGACAAAAATAATATTGTCTATAGAGAGACAAAAATGCTTGTGTTATATATTGTCATTATAGAGACAATATTTTAAGACATCAGCGTAAAAACAATACTTACAGATTTTTTTTTTTTCTCAAATTAAATTTTTTTTCTCAAAAATTATCTTAAATAATGTCTTAAAACCCGCTTGTGTTAGGGTGATGCGGTAATAATTCTTTAAGTTATTGTTTTGGTAAAATTGTGTTTAGGGTGATGCGGTAATAATTCTTTAAGTTATTGTTTTGGTAAAATTACAGTAAGACCTCTAGAGATTTATCCCGTTCTTGCTGCAAATTGGATGGATATAGACGGTCTACTGATTTTGAGTTTCCCTACTGCAGCATTGAATAACATTATTTAACGTAGTTTTGCAGAGGGATTTCAGCACGCAAGTCATTTGTGTGAACATATTGTCCTCTCTAATGTAGGAAGGGCAGCTCTGTAGTCCTCTCGTCCAAAATGAAACCGATAGAAGCACGGAGGATTTGTCGGCAGCTACCAGCATAGGATCGTTTTGGTTGTAGTCGAAAGTCATATGGGGCATTGCAGCGGCAGCGGCGGCTATCGTCAGTCGAGTAGCAACCTCAGGATTAACTGTGATTACACAGGCATTTGTTGGGGACATTGGTGATTCGGAACTCGCAGCGTTTTCTTTGATGGTTGGTCTCATTATAGGGTTCGATTCTGGAATCTTGGTGAGTATGATTGTCCTAGTCTTTATTGACTTCTAATCTGATCTTTACATTTTAAGTTTTTATCAACTTCTAAGTTTAAAATTTTATAGAAAGAGAAGTTGAAGAATGGACCCAACTGTAAAGATTAAGCTAGGCTTACACAAAACATATAAAACCAGAAGACATGATAAAAAACACAGTTCCACTTGTTTTGTAAAATGTACCTTTGTCTTTGACTGCAATTTAGAATCATGTATATAATTTGTGCAGTAAACGGGGTTGTAGGAGAAAGTGTTGTGAAATGTAATGTTTATACTTTAATCTTGCTTTAACAGATTGGAATGCGGATTGCGCTTGGGACTCTTTGTGGGCAAGCTGTTGGCGCAAATAAACACCATATGCTCGGAATATATCTCCAACGCTCTTGGATTGGACTCCTGGGATTCGCAGTTCTTCTTCTTCCCCTGTTTTTGTTTACAACCCCTATTCTCAGGCTCCTGGGACAGTCTGAGGATGCCTCTCAACTATCAGGGAGAGTAGCACTGTGGTGCATTCCTCTTCATTTTTCATTTCCATTCTATTTTGCCATTCAGAGATATTTAATTTCACAGAGAAAGAACAGTATCATAGCATCGTCAGCTGCAGTTGGAACAGTAGTCTCCGTTCTGTTAAATTGGCTCTTTGTTTTGAAGTGGAATATGGGCCTCAACTGGGCACTTGCCTCACTAGACATTGGGTGGTGGATACCTGCTATTATCCAATTCTTGTATGTTACCTGTGGAGGGTGCCCACTCACATGGACTGGATTTTCAAGGGACGCTTTTTGTGAAATTTGGCCATTTCTAAAACTATCTGTTGCATCTGGTGTCATGCTATGGTAATTACTTTTGAGCTTTGAATAACGTATTGATATGACTAGGTTATCTGGGGATATCCCTGTTTACCCACTGCAAAACCATTATCCATTATGAATTGGGATTTCTAAGGTTTTCCATATTGATATGACTAGGTTATCTGGGGATATCCCTGTTTACCCACTGCAAAACCATTATCCATTATGAATTGGGTTTTCTAAGGTTTTCCATTGTTATCAACAGCTTGGAGATTTGGTATTACAGAATTTTGGTTCTCCTGACAGGACAAGTAAAGAACGCTGAAGTTCTTGTTAATTCCCTCCCTATTTGGTAAGCAAATTGGCTTTATATATCTCTATTTCATTTTTATATGATACAGAGAAAACCATTAACATTAATTGTGAAAAAAGATGGAGTAATCTACGCTATGAATCAGAGGTACACTGTCCACTATGAAGTGGGCATGTAGATTAGTGTCAGCGGAGGTAGCAATCCACATATGAATCCAACCAGTGTTCAGTATGAAATAGGTATACAAAATGAAACAATCACAATCTGCTGTGTCAAGCCACAGATTGGCTTGAGAAGGGCCGCAAAGTTCAATTCCAATCACAATTTGCTATGCCAAGCCACACATCGCTTGAGTGGAACCACAGAGCTCCATTCCAAGCCTTCAGTACGGTTTTTGGCAACACAAGTAATTATTTTCATGTTTTAATGAAACGATAAAGCAATCGCAATTTGTCAAGTCAATGTTAAACTAGTTATTACAGAATAAGAAGTTGCATTCATGTTAAACTATATTGTGTCTGAATACCTTACAGCTTGAACATCAACGACTGGGAATTGTCTATACCGCTTGGATTTCTTGTTGCAACCTGGTAATTCCTAAGAAACTTTAAACTTTAATAGCACCTTTGTAGTCAAGACTGATGCAATAGAAGCCCCAGCATCTGTTGAAGAGCACCCTTACATTCCCTTGAACTGTTGGATGCAGTGTGAGGGTAGCCAACCAACTTGGAGCCCAGAATCCCCTTGGAGCCAATTTTTCTATACTTGTCTCAACAGCCTATTCCTCTATTATAGGAATTGTCATTTTGGTGCTTCTGCTGGCTTTCCGCAGTGATTTGGGTTATATGTTCACAAAGAGCACTGCAGTGCAAGAGGCTGTGCAAGAGGCTGTTGCCAAATTGGCCATCTTGTTAGCATGCACAATCATCCTCAACAGTGTACAACCGGTTCTCACCGGTAAACTGCATATCACAAGCTCTTCAAATTCCCATTTCTTATGATTTTTTCTCAGATGTTATGACATTTATAATCTTAGTTTTTTAATGAATTTACAAGTTTTTTTAATTGATTTCTGAGCTTGTGTTTTTATTTCCAATCAGGTGTGGAGGAAAACAGTGTATTGTTGCTTATGTAAACATTATATGCTACTATTTAGTGGTCTTCCATTTGGCCTGATATTGGGTTTTGTGTTTCATTTAAGTATAATGGTGAGTACACTTTACTCCGAGAATAACTGTTTATCAGTTTTCATGGATGCAAATTTTATTTGTGGGATTTGGATCGGATTGATACGCGGAACTGCAATTCAAACAATTGTCCTCGTATTTATTACATGGAAAACCAATCGGGAAAAAGAGGTACTTTTTATAGAGTTGAAGCCATGAGAATAAATGTGTCTCCTCCATTAATTGCTGCATGACCTGATCGATTAGTATTAAGTATCTTTTTATTTCCCTGATTTTCAGGTGATGCAGATAAATTATCAAGTGACAAAAATGTACTCAAAATTCTCTTCTGTGGAGGAATAGGAGGGACAAATTAGTAACAGGATGTTTTTATATGTCGGGAAGTTTAATGATTTATTTAGAAATTTGGTGAAAAAATATTATTTTTAAATGTATTTTTTTTTGGTTAATACTAATGTTTATAATGAAAATATAATTTTTAGAATATAATTTAATTTAATATTCGATAGATAGTTAACGATTTAATTTTATGCAATATTCTGGAATATTCATAATAATATACACAAATAAAAAATTGAGATTTATTTTTATATTAGTTATGTTATTTTTTACCTTTTAATTAAATTGATTAATTTAAAAAAAATGTTACATCAACCAATGTCATATGAAGTGAGTTATGGTTTTTTTGAGCATGTAGTATTGATAAGACATGGTATTGACCCATATCATTGTAACAAAATCTATTTACAATTAAGAATATTCATGATAAAGTGGTGTAAATCTCCATGGTTAAGAATATTTTTCCATGTTTTTTAAAGTCTATATATGTTATTTTCTTTTATAATAATGATTTAAAATAGGTCAATTGAGCTATTCAAGGTGGTTGGTAGAAAGGAGTGAAATCCTCCCACCTAGCTTCAAGTCTCACTAAGTGACATGAACAGGCTATTGCATTTAATTTATATGGTTGTGCTACTTATGTAAATGTAAAAAATGATTAGTATATCATTACATTAAAAATTGTTTTAATGCTTGTTATGATTAATGACTATAGACATTTACCAACCATTTAATTTATATTGTCATTGACAATCAAAATCTAGTCATTACCAGATACCATCCTAGGTAGTCCCCTTACTAAAAATATAAAAAAATCCAAATAATAGGGAATGTCTAGTGGCAAATAAAATGTATGTGCCCCTAATAATGTATGAAAAGGGGTTAATGATGGTCAAAGTGTAGGTCATAATAAAGTCATGATGAACTATTGTGTACAATGTACCCCAACACAAGGTATCCATATATGAGTCACAAATATAGTAATAATCTTATCTAACCCTTTAAGAATAGACATTAATCCACAAAGAAGATAAATAAATTAGCAACTCGTTTTTGTCAATAATTCTTTCGATTCTAAATTAGAGACACATATTAATACACAAAAATGATGAAAGAGAGATTTGATCAATGTGTTGATACTGAGTGATAACATTGGACCATCATTCTACCAATTCATTGTTTTTGGAAGTAGTTGACTCTTTGGCCATTCAAGGAGTTCATAATGAGCATATATCAAACTAGCACTATTTGACGTGTGACAGTGAGTTGTGATGCCTACTATATAATTTGTTATGTTATTGTTTGCAATCCTAAAGGATGGGTTTATGGCGATTGAGGCTCCATAAACAATCACAATTTCTAGTTACCAAACATTGATATTCCTAGATAGTTTGCATTGTACCCCTAGAGGAAGTGAGAATTTCCTAAGGGATTAAATAGAAGACAAGAGGATTCCATCCCTAGCATGGCATAGGTTATGGAAGAGA
This sequence comes from Pinus taeda, assembly GCA_000404065.3. Taxonomy (NCBI): domain Eukaryota; kingdom Viridiplantae; phylum Streptophyta; class Pinopsida; order Pinales; family Pinaceae; genus Pinus; species Pinus taeda. The sequence continues at coordinate 20,556 of APFE031711775.1, forward strand.
GATATGAAATTGAAAATGTTGTAGGATTATTATGTTGACATTTGTTGGGCATGGGATTGTGTGAGGGATCTTAGGAAACCAGAGAGTCATTCATCCTTGTGGACTCATAGCCCCAATAAGTGGGTGGCTTTCTACTATGAGAACTAGAGTTGAAAATCCTATAGCTGGGAGGAACATCCTTTGTACATATCCAATAAATGACATTTGTTCATTAGATAAGTGTTATGGTTCATTTATTATATTCTATGTCATTTATGTATTTTGTGGTTGAAGATGTTGTAATTGTTAATGAAATTCCTGATATCACAATTTTGTATTGTTTAACCCTATATCACATCCCAAATCCTATTATTGAACCCCCCCTTAAAATACATCTTTCTAATAAAAATAACCCCTACTTTTACCAAATACCCCTTTTTCATACCCCCCACCCCACATCAGTGCCCCAATACCTACAATATTTTGACTCTATTTTTAACAATTTTAAAACCCCGCTGAAATTCCTAATATCACAATTTTGTATTGTTTAACCTTGGTATCACATCCCAAATCCTATTATTCAACCCCACTTTAAATACATATTTCTAATAAAAATAACCCCTATTTTTACCAAATACCCCTTTTTCATACCCCCTAATACTTATAAATCCCCCACTGACATCAGTTCCCCAATACTTACAATATATTGACTCTATTTTTCACAATTTTAAAATCCCCCTCTATGAATGATCATGATAAGATATTGGTAAAAAATGTGAAGCCTCCATGGCCTATCATATTGAATACATTTTTCATTACATATTAGGATAGAATGTATTATGAAATCATAACAGAAATATGTGGTATTATGCTTCCACATGGATCTTGGGATATCACAAAGTGGTACTAAATCAAGTTCAACAACCGAAATTGTGTTTTAGAAATCAACCATACTCTCAATAGTTGACATAGGGTACTAGGTACATTACAAAGTAATATTAAAGAAAATATTTCAACACTAGACCTACATGGCCCAAGAACTAGAAGTGATAAGTAATAAAGATAGAGTTTTGAGTGTGCTTATCAACTATTTGAGTAATTTTATTCTGTAAAATGGAGCCAAAAAGTACCAAATGTTGGAGGAAACATGTGGAGAAATAGATTCATGTAGATGGGATGATATATAGATATTTCGTTGGTTGACTAGCTCTACTACCCAATCAAGTTATCTTCATAGTTGATGGATATATTTATTTGGTTGATCTAATCCAACATTCCATTGGTTGACTACCTAAACTACCCATTTGACTTATCTTCATAGTCACCTAATGCATTTAATTCATTGACCCAACCTAATGGTCAACCAACTTGATTGCCAAGTTGGTTAATCTTTGTTGTTGACTAATGTATTTATTTGGTCAACCTAACCTGAGTTTTAATTAGTCTAGAAACTAACCTTGCCAATCAACATATCTTCATAGTCAATTGATATATTTATTTTTCAACCTGACTTGATGTTTGATAAACTCTACTATTAAGTGAATTTGTCTTTGTTGTTAACTAGTAATCTACATTGGTCAATTTCCTAGCCTAGTCATTTAGTCAATTAGATCTCTAATAGGTATGGTACTGGTAAATTTGCTTTGAGGGGAATATATCCAATGGTTCAAAAGATGGAGTAATAGATTAGTGTTCTTTAGAAACCAAGAAGATAGCCACATTGATGAGGTCAGATTAATGGCACTAGTGTGGTGAGAGTAGAATTATGCATAATTTCCAAAGTTACAAAATAATCCCCACCTAATAAAATTTTCTTCATGGTTGTTTTGTAGAATTATGTAGTCTCCTTAATCTACTTTATATGTTGGTGGATAGGTTTTTCAGGTTCCTAAGTAAATGGAAGAGTTCCTTAGGAGGGTCTCCTAGTGGAGCACCTCTTAGGCATGGGCTTAGGCAGTGGAGTTTACAAATGAACTTGTCATGTTCATCAAAATGAAAATTGGATAGGCGAAGAAGGATTTATCCCCACTAATGACACCAAAATGGTGTTGCTCAAAATATTGGCGAAGGGAAAGTCTAGTCCTATTAGCTAGAGCTTAAGGGAAACTATAAATCAAGACACCCACTATCATCCTTTCCCCTCACTTATAGGTAGTAGGAGGGTGCCACAGACCCACCTTAGACCTAAGGGGTGAATCCCTAAATAGTAAAACTAGGTCAGGGTTGCTTCGGGGTTACAAGGGAAAAAAATGATCTAGTTCAGTAGACAATATGATAAGTCACGCAACCCAAAACGAAGTGGATCTAAGAGAAGGTGAAAATAGTATAATTCTTGTTATGATGCTAGACTATCTCACTTGGCGTGCACCGCATATAAGATTAGAGCTACCACCAATGTGATTGGCACTTAGTTACACCTTGGAACTAAAATTTATTGATGGAAAGATAACATATGGCATAAATAAATGTTCATGTTATTAAATGGTGAAAATGATGATCAAAACTATAAATTGGCATATGTTGCAATTATGGTGACAACAATAAATGTGTTAAATAATGATTAGAATCAAACCTTGATATTGATTAATATGATGCTTAAAAAACATTATTCAATTATTCATGTAGAAATCTATTCTATCATGAATAGGAGTGAAATGAATAACCATGCACTTCAAATCTGATGTATCTTTCACTTATGATTATGTGAATCTTGAGCTAGAACCAAACAAACCCATTATAAATATGATTAAAGCTTGTGTGAGGGAGAGGTTGGATGAGAATAATGATGACTTTCAACCAAAGAGTGCCAATCACACCAACAATTCCAATGAGTGAAAATGAACAATATAGGAGTTTGATCACTGGTGATACTTGGAGTTGCATTCAAATGGTGAATGTAAATCCTAAAAGGGGTTAATAATAACACAAAGAAAGATCATACCTCAACTGGAAACAAGCACATGTCACTTGTGGTTCACACTACATTGGTCTCATGTCAATTTCTTTGTACCTTATCTTTAGTTGACGTGAAAAATTTCTTGAAAAAATTCATATTGCTGGAATATATGAAAAGTGGAAACATGCTAAACATAAACCATTGAATAATTGTGGCAATATATAAATGCTTGTGCCTATTCTAGTTACTTTTTTTTGTATAACTAGATTAAATAGTTTGTAAATTATTGTGTTTTATTATGCCGAGAGGCATTTTCTCTGCGTGCTATGGGTAAGCAGACACTATTCACCTCGGCCAATCACCGAGTGCTATTTTTGTCCTCCTTCAACAAATTAAAATTTGACACCTAGACCTTGATCGCTTGGCCTTTCCTCTGGAATTTTCTCGCTCAGTTCTAGTTTTTGGGTTTCAATATGTGTTTCTTCAACATCGTTCCTCTTCACACCTCCTATTTCCTCCCGACGCCTTGTAAGAACTGCCTGCGATGATACTTGCAATTCCCAGCTCCCACCATACTTGAGAAGGGATTATTTCCCAAAATAGATATGTCGCCCCTGGTCTCCGGATTATTGGATCGAAGGTATGTGAAGAATATTCAAGAAAACAAACATCATTCTTGAACGGCGAGGTTTCGAGTCTCAATAAGGCCGAGACATCCCTCTTTGACCCCGAGAGACACACTTTCGAAGATGAAGGGGAAGGAAGAGTAAAGAGAAGACATGGATGATTTTGTCAAATTGGCCATAGTTCAAAGTTTGAAATCTGGAGTTTTAATTCATATGGGTCCAGCTAGTGCGATTCTACTTTGGGCCCTTTTGCCTCATATTTCTCGTTATGATTTTTAGAGTCTCATCAATTCGATCCAACCATAAGCATTCATTCATTAATTGAAAGAACACAATGTTGGGTTCGCAGCTGACTATCCCCATCCCTACACGCCAACAGACTCCAATTTATCGACTTCCTTTGCATCCGCAGAGTGCAACTAGTTCGAGAGACGTGTCAAATCTCACATGGAGCGAATTTAGATTCTCGGCCATGGAAGTGTGGAAAAATGTGTACCAGGTTTGACAAAAAAAAAAGGCTTTTGCCCTTTAAGCTCCGAACATTATTCATGGAAATCGAAACAGACTATGATGTGATAGATAATTTGAGAGATGGAAATTTTGAAGAAGACAAAATCCTCATATATAGTGAAATTCTACCAAATTTTCGAGAAGGGAGAAGAAACTTACTTTGTTTTGGAGTGTACATGGATGAAGGGTCGTTGGAGTAGAGGAAATCCAAGATGATGTCTTAGAGGTTACTTTTGAATGTGGCAAGGCGAGTCTTAGAGGGCTTGAGATATCTGTATCGTCACAAAATTGTGCATAGAGACATAAAACCCTCCTATTTGCTGATAAACAGGAAGTAAAAATTGCAGACTTCGGAGTAAGCAAAATTATGTCTCAGACATTATCCCTGCAATATGTATGTGGGTACCTGCCCTTACATGAGCCCCAAGATTTGACCCTTAATTGAATCTCTCGGGGTCATCATCAACCAACCCTCTTTCTCATTTTAAAGAAACAAATTCAAATGATATATTTTCTTCACCATTAGTGCAAAAGGGGCCACCAAAAATAAAGGATCATCATGCCTATATTAGGGATTTTTGCTTTGTTTCCTTGAACCTTTGTGTTGAGGGTAGGAAAGTATTGTGTACAAGGTGTCCTCTATGACATTTAGCTAGTACTTCACTATATGCTGTGTTTCTAGGTCAAATGATCAATAAAACATTTTGATTATTATATGTTTATGATATGTATGGATTGTAAGATGAATGAGTGGACATGTCTTTGTACAATACTTTAGCATGAATTATTGCATAGCAACATTCTTTCCAGTTTCATCTTAAACTTGCCACATTTCCCTTAGTAAACATTACCCTAGATGTATGCTCAAGAGTACATAGAGTTAAGATTATGTTGCCATTGTCTGAGACCTTTTGCATTCTTTTTGACATGAGACCAAATCATGTAATCCAAAAGTACTAATATAAAACTAGCCTTTTTTGAACCAACGATTTCACCTTACAATACAAGTTAGAGAGTATGGGTCTGATCTACGTGAGGCCTGCATTCAGTCTTTGATCCTGCAGCTAATTTGGCTTGGCCCCAAATTGTTGGCTCTGGTACCATAACCCGCCCTTCAAGTTTGCTCTTGTATTTTTTCATTGCATTAGATTACAAACCTTATTATTTCCTAAAATATAAGTTAAGCATTATATTTATTTTCTTATTTTCTATTATTTTTTATGTGCAAGGAGTTTCCAGAATCCCAGTACTGATTTTTTATTTTTATTATATTTTTATTATTATTATTATTTTATTGTTATTTTTTTTTAATCAATGAAAAAACTATCCTGCACTTGTTCCAGGAGATTATTTATATTTTTTGAAATTGTGTCCATGTGTAAGCTCTCCTGTGATGTATTTTACAATTTTTCCTGTGAGACAGGAACTGAAGAACTGTGTGTACATTGTAGGTTATGCTCTGATTTGCTATAATTGAGTATCTATGTTAGTAAAAAATTAGAAGCATAGTTTTTATCTGTCAAATTTTGAATTGTTGAGACACTGAATCTTCTATAGAAATCTAAACTATGTCTTTCATCACATAATTTTTGAATTTTTTTGCTAAAAATGATATTTTGTGCTTTACCTAAATTAGGGGTAAAAATAGCGTTTGTGTCATTTGTTTTAATCTTAGGTCATGAAAGAGTAAGTATCATTTGTTTTAATCTTAGGATCTTGAAAGAGTAATTTTGTCATTAACATTTTAGATTTTTATTTCTGGGATCGATCAAAAGCCTCCAACATTACAGTTTAGACAATGTACTTTTAACTACATATAAGTCTATGTTAAGATCCATTCTCTAGCTTAAGGTACCTACCTATGTATTAGGCAAGTTATTAGGATTGAAGAGTAAAGTATAAGCCATTTCTAATGAACTGCATGCACAAGTGACCTGCCTATTTTTGGTTGGATTTTGAGATCGTGAAACTAATGGTTCACTTCGTGCTTGTTAGGTCCTCATCATTTTACTATGGGTTGGGAGGTCCATGCTTGCAGCTCATAAATCTTTGATTTCATGGTTTGTTTGCCTTTGATTTTGCTCATAATTTTCCTGGTGACCTCGGGTGCTCCAAAAAGGACACAACAAATTTATAGGAGAGAGGGTTCTTCTTGCCCAATCATCTATGTCTTACCTGAGGTGGAAGGTAAGATTATCCAAACCCTCCTAATGGTATTCCTGGTCCCCTAGACACTCCAGAAGGAAGCAACAAAGCTGTGGGAAAGAGGGTTCTACCTATGTGCTTGTCTGAAAGGTCTTAACTGAGCTAGGGGGTAACATTTTGCCAAACCTTGTAATGAATGTAAGATACCTCACATGCTTGGTTTTGAATAAGTCTTGTCATCTTTTCCTCAAAGGTCAACCCTTCTAAACTTAAGGTAAGTAAATTATTCTTGATCTCTTGACTGAGCATAGCAATCTGTTTGTCTTATTTTGTAAGAATGTCAATTTTGATCCATAAACTAATGTTGGAGAAGCATTATGAAAAGATTTTTCTATCACCTTTGTGTTTTACTAATTGATATCAACTTTGTGATGTTTGCCTCTATTTTAACGACCCAACTATGTTTGGGAAAACATTCTGACAGAACCCTCAGTTTGTCAAACCTAGTATTTGTTGTTAGATTTTTATCTAGGAATATTAATCCTTTAAAAATTTTCCTTGTTTGCAAGCATACACTGTTGAGTTGGAATCTTAAATAACAAAACTCACAGAAGAGATCAAGTTATTGCAAAAAAAACAAGTATTGTGGACAAACCTATAATTGATATAAAGATCCACAGAAATGTACTGCTTTCTTTAGGTAACTGGTTGTTTTGTTATCATAAAATCTATGTAATAATTATTAATGGATCTTTTTGTCTTAAAAAACAGGCATAAATGGTTGAACTACGAAAAAAACAGGTATACAAACCTAGAAATTTGGCTTTGCCATCTACTTGGATGAATATCTATCTATGCACACCACTAGAATGTGGGGATTAATATTACTGTCATATCATGTTACAATAATCTAGATATGAGTCTTGAGGGGGATGTAACGTGGCCTTGAACTTTTGTTATTTACCCATGAACCCATTCATCACCATTTTCATTTTTCCTTAATTTCAATTAGTTTTTATATATTCCACTAAGATGTTTGGAGAGGAAAGAAGCTTTAGCATATTGTTTGTTAAATGTGATTGATATCTGTTGATTTGATTCTTTTAATTCTTGGTTGGTTCATATATTTTATTTTAATTTATTATTATTCGCATTCACATATAAAAACCTATTTGTGAGGGTTGAAGACACAAATAATTCATCTTGAGGATATTGAATCTGCCTAGGTGGGTGAGTTCAACTTATGCTAGGGTGAATTATATATATATATATATATATATATAATATATATATTATATATATATATATAATATATATATATATTATTGCACAAATTATTTCATCTGGAGGATATTGAATTTGCTAGGGTTGGTGAGTTCACTTATGCTAGGGTGAATTATTATATATATATATATATATATATATATAATATATATATTATTATATATATATATATATATATATATATATATATATATTATATATATATATATTATATATATATATATATATATAGATTATATAATATATATATATATATATATATATATTATCTAGCAAAAGATATACTGAAATTATGAGATTTAAAATCTTTCAAAATTGCAAAGTTATTGGCATATTTGTGTTGCAAGGGTTTTTATTGTCTTATTATTTTGGGTCCGACTTTAATGTAAATATAACTATTGTGTTTTCAACCATTCCATTCAAAAGTATCATTTTCAATTCACTGAGATTTGTGATTACTTTGTAAAGTGCTTTTATTAAATTTATTTTGAGAGTGATTTTGATATAATTTCAATTGTTGTGATTTAATTTGAATGTATTTTTATTTGAATTATTTAATTCAAAATTGTATTGTAATTATAAATGAAATAAAATTAATCAAAATTGCAAGGTACTGATATTTTATTTTAATTTTAATTGTTTTATTATTTTGTTTAACAAGATTGTTTTTAATAGCTATTATTTTTATTGCTATTTTTATTGTGAAACTTAAAAAAAACACAACTATAAAAATAGAATTAGTTTTAAAACTGATTGCATTTAGTCTTGGGAAAAATATAAAAGAAACCTATTTGATTGCAAGGACTAGACTGGTTCCTAATGCTTAACGATCAAAATGTTTATTTTTTTCAACTTTCTTTCCATATTCCCCTACTCCTATTTGCGTTCCTTTGCACCTCTTGGCTCAATTGCTAGTTAGCGTGTTGTTTTGAGTCCCTTTTCACCTCTTGGTGCAATTGCTAGTTAGTTTGTTGTGTAAGTCATGCACATGGGTGTGACATTGAGCTAACTCCATTGAGTAATTTTTACCAAATTAAAAATAAGGGCTGCATGCTTTTAATTTTACAAAGATTACACCATTATGTCCTCTTGGTGCAATTGTTAGTTAGCTTGTTGTGTGAGTCATGCTACATGGGTGTGACATTGAGTTATTTTTATCAAGTTAAAAATAGGGGCTGCATGATTTTAGATTTTACAAAGATTACACTATTATGTGTTGAACATTTTTTTAAAATTAATGCCTATATATGCAATTGCAAGGACTACCATAACACTCACACAATTCTTCAAAGGGCACTAACTCAATGGAAAAGCCCCTGCATTTTTTTAAAATCAATGTCTATATATGCAATTTCAAGGACTACTATAACTCTCACATAATTCTTTAAAGGGTGCTAGCTCAATGGAAGAGCACAAAGCAGGAGGTTGATGGTTCGACTCCACTGTGTCCTAATATGAATTAATCAATGACTTTGCAGTTTATTTTTAATTAAATACTTTTAATATTGGTTTATTTCAATAGTGAGATATTTTTCTAGATTCATTATTTTATATTGCCTCTAAAGAGACAAAAGTGATTTTGTATTATCTTTGAATGTAATATTTTATTGTCTCTAGAAAGACAATAGTTAGAATCAAAGACATTGTCTCTTTAGAGACAATATGTCTTTAATCCCAACTATTGTCTCGAGAGAGACAAAAATGAAATTGTCTACGGAGAGAAAAAAATGCTTGTGTTATATATTGTTATTATAGAGACAATACTTTAAGACATTTTAATCCGAGACATCAGCGTAAAAACAATACTTAAGACAATATGCAAATTTTCTTTTTTTTTTTCACATTAAAACAATTTACTCAAAAATTATCCTAAATATTGTCTTAAAACCCACTTGTGTTATGGTGATGTGGTAATAATTCTTAAGCTATTGTTTTGGTAAAATTACAGTAAGGTCTCTAGAGATTTATCTCGTTCTTGCTGCAAATTGGATGGATAGAGACTGTCCATTGATTTTGAGTTTCCCTACTGCAGCATTGAATAACATTATTTAACGTAGTGTTGCAGAGGGATTTCAGCACAAGTCATTTGTGTGGACATATAGACCTCTCTTATGGAAGAAGGGTAGCTCTGTAGTCCTCTCGTCCAAAATGAAACCGATAGAAGCACGGAGGATTTGTCGGCAGCTACCAATAGAGGATTGTTTTGGTTGGAGTCGAAAGTCATATGGGGCATTGTAGCGGCGGCTATCATCAGTTGACTAGCAACCTCAGGGTTAACTGTGATTACACAGGCATTTGTTGGGCACATTGGTGATTTGGAATTTGCAGCATTTTCTTTGATGGTTGGTCTCATTATAGGGTTCGATTCTAGAATCTTGGTGAGTATCATTGTCCAAGTCTTTATTGACTTCTAATCTGATCTTTACATTTCAAGTTTTTATCAACTTCTAAGTTTAAAATTTTATGGAAAGAGAAGTTGAAGACTGGACCTAACTGTAAAGATTAAGCTTGGCTTACACAAAACATATAAAACCAGAAGACATGATAAAAAACCATAGTTCCACTTGTTTTGTAAAATGTACCTTTGTCTTTGACTGCAATTTAGAATCATGTATATAATTTGTGTAATAAACGGGGTTGTAGGAGAAAGTGTTGTGAAATGTAATTTTTTATACTTTAATCTTGCTTTAATGGATTGGAATGCGGATTGTGCTTGGGACTCTTTGTGGGCAAGTTGTTGGCACAAATAAACACCATATGCTTGGAATATATCTCCAACGCTCTTGGATTGGACTCCTAGGATTCGCAGTTCTTCTTCTTCCCATGTTTTTGTTTACAACCCTTATTCTCAGGCTCCTGGGACAGTCTGAGGATGTCTCTCAACTATCAGGGAGAGCAATACTGTGGTGCATTCCTCTTCATTTTTCATTTCCATTCTATTTTTCCGTTCAGAGATATTTAATTTCACAAAGAAAGAACTGTATCATAGCATGGTCAGCTACAGTTGGAACAGTAGTCTCTGTTCTGTTAAATTGGCTCTTTGTTTGCAAGTGGAATATGGGCCTCAACGGGGCACTTGCCTCACTAGACATTGGGTGGTGGATACCTGCTATTATCCAATTCCTATATGTTACCCGTGGAGGGTGCCCACTCACATGGACTGGATTTTCAAGGGAAGCTTTTTGTGAAATTTGGCCATTTCTAAAACTATATGTTGCATCTGGTGTCATGCTATGGTAAGTACTTTTGAGCTTTGAATAACATATTTATATGACTAGCTTATCTGGGGATATCCCTGTTTACCCACTGCAAAACCGTTATCCATTATGAATTGGGATTTCTAAGGTTTTCCATTGTTATCAATAGCTTGGAGATTTGGTATTACAGAATTTTGGTTCTGCTAACAGGACAAGTAAAGAACACTGAAGTTCTTGTTAATTCCCTCACTATTTGGTAATCAAATTGGCTTTATATATCTCTATTTCATCTTTATATGATACAAAGAAAACCATTAACATTAATTGTGAAAAAATATGGAGTAATCTACGCTATGAATCAAAGGTACACTGTCCACTATGAAGTGGGCATGTAGATTAGTGTCAGCAGAGGTAGCAACCCACATGTGAATGCATCCAGTGTTCAGTATGAAATAGGTACAAAATGAAACAATCACAATCTGCTCTGTCAAGCCACAGATTGGCTTGAGAAGGGCCGCAGAGTTCAATTCCAATCACAATTTTCTATGGCAAGCGACACATCGCTTGAGTGGAACCACAGAGCTCCATTCCAATCCTGCAGTACAGTTTTTGGCAACACAAGTAATTACTTTCATGTTTTAATGAAAAGATAAAGCAATCGCAATTTGTCAAGTCAATGAAATTATAGTGGTCGATTTAGCTATTACAGAATAAGAAGTTGCATTCATGTTAACTATATCGTGTCTGAATACCTTACAGCTTGAACATCAACGACTGGGAATTGTCTATACCTCTTGGATTTCTTGTTGCAACCAGGTAATTATGTTGTTTCTAGATGAATGAGTTACTGATCAAGAAAGAGCAATTATACATTAACCAAGAAAAGAAGATAAATGACTGAAAACTGAAACTAAACACACATATAGACACACAGGATTTACGTGGTAAAACCTTGGCAGAGTGTCAAGGAAACATCCACGGGGCAAGGGATTGGAATCTCTATTAATTCAACAATGATTCTCCACAATTACATTTCTCAGGCATTCACTAGTTTTATACAAGCCTCGTCCGTTACATAACTGGTACTTCGGTATAAAACTAACTAGCTACATTTTTACCCAAATTTACATAATTCATTGTCAAACTTCCAACAAACTCCACCTTGAGAACAATTTTCCTAATCCCTTGTCCATGCCCATTCATCATCTTTTCTGCAAGCCAAGAGAAGCTAAACACCATCGCAGCTTCTCTATCGTAACTGGATTTGTGAATATGTCTGCACAATTGTCTCGTGTATGGATCTTTTGAAGAGCTATTTTTCTGCCATCAATCACATGTCTCAGAAAATGATACCTTACATCAATGTGCTTGGTTCTGCTGTGATAAGCAGGATTTGTAGCCAAGTGAATAGCACTTTGACTGTCACAAAGTACATTCACTTTCTCTTGCGTCCTTCCAATCTCATCAAGCAAACCCTTTAACCAGATTGCTTCTTTACTAACATCTGAAGCAGCTATATATTCAGCTTCGGTAGTGGACATCACAACTGTTTCTTGAAGCTTTGACATCCAACTAATTGCTCCACCTGCAAGAGTAAAGACATAATATGTAGTAGATCTTCTTTTGTCCAAATCACTTGCATAGTCAGCATCTACATATCCGCAAACTAAACCTTCACTACCGTTAAAGATGATGCAAAGGTCACTTGCACCTCCTAGATATCAAAGCACCCATTTCACTGCTTGCTAATGTTCTTTACCTAGATTTGCCATGAACCTGGTGACAACTCCAACTGCATGTGAAATGTCAGGTCTTGTAGATACCATCGCATACATTAAGTTTCCTACAACATTTTCATATGGTACATGAGACATATATTGTTTTTCTTCATCAGTTCTATGACTCAAAACCGAAGAAAGCTTAAAATGGGAAGCTAGTGGAACATTAACAGGTTTCACATTGTTCATAGAGAACTTTTCAAGTACTTTCTCCACATACTTCTGTTGTGATAACCAAAGCTTACCATTTTTCTTGTCTCTGTGTATCTTCATGCCCAAGATATGTTTTGCTGCTCCAAGATCCTTCATATCAAATGTCCTAGAGAGCTGAGCCTTTAACCTGTTGATCTCTTCCATGCTTTTGCTTGCAATAAGCATATCGTCGACATACAAAGCTAAGATAATGAATATGCCATTGAAACTTTTGAAGTATACACAATGATCATACTCACTTATTATAAAGTTCTGGCTCACCATGAAGGAATCAAACTTCTTGTACTATTGTCTGGGAGACTACCTCAGACCATACAATGATTTCCTGAATTTGCAAACTAATCTTCTGTTGTGACCTTGTACAAAACCTTCTAGCTATTCCATAAATATCTCTTCATTCAAATCACCATGTAGAAATGTTGTTTTAACATCTAACTATTCTAACTTAAGATTAAGTAACGCAGTTAGTGCCAACATAGTACGAATAGAAACAAGTTTTACAACTAGAGAAAAAATCTCATGAAAGTCTATACCTTCAACCTGAGAATACCCTTTTGCTACCAGTCTCACCTTATACCCTTTGATACTTCCATCAACTTTCTGTTTCAATTTGAAGACCCACTTGCATCCAACAACACTTCTCCCTTCAGGAAGCTCTACAAGATCCCAGGTAGTGTTCTTGGCTAAGGAATCCATTTCTTCTTCCATAGCCATTTTCCATTTTTCGCTATCTGTATCATATACTGCTTCCTGATAACAAGAAGGTTCCCCATCTTTAGTAATCAAAGCAAAAAATGAAGCAGAATCTTCATACCTTTTGGGAGTTTTTCTTTCCCTTGTAAACCTTCTTAGAGCGACTGGTTGCTGAACTAGTTCAGAAACTTGAACTGGTTCAGAAGCTTCAACAGCTTCCTTTGTGTCCTCAACACCTTTTTTTCAAAAGTCTCTCCTCCCTTTTCGCTGTCACCAAAAGGTCTAGCCTCCAACTAAACTCGTTGATTTGGCGATACTTATTCCTGTTCAATTCTTTCAACATTTGATTTTAAAAAAGAAGATTCATCAAATGTTACATCTCGACTAATGACTATCTTCCGCAATGTAGAATCCCACAACCTGTATCCTTTCACTGCATAGTCATACCCAACAAAGACATAACACTTCGATTTTGGATCTAATTTTGAACGCTGATTTTTAGGAATAAGAGAATAAGCATCACAACCAAATACCCTCAAATGTGAATAATCACAACATTGACCTGTCCAAACTTCTTCAGGAATTTTACAATTAATTGCTACTGAAGGTGATCTGTTAACTAAATAACAAGTAGTAGATACTGCTTATGCCCACAACTCATTTTCCAAGTTAACATTGTTGATCATGCTTTTGGCTCTTTCCATAAGATTCTGATTCATACGCTCAGCAACACCATTTTGTTGAAGAGTATAAACAACAATTTTGTGTGTAATAATTCCCTCATCCTTACAATATTGTTCAAATTCAATTGAAGTGAACTCACCACCATTGTTAGTTCTTAAACATTTAATAGATTTGCTTGTTCTTTTCTCTATCATTGCTTTAAATTGTTTAAAGACATTGAATACATCAACTTTCCTTTTTAGCATAAAGACCCAAACTTTACGGGAGAAATCATCAATAAATGTTAAAAAATATAGAGCACCTCCATATGACACAACAGGGGATGGTCCCCACAGATCAGAATGAATATAGTCTAAAATATCTTTATTAT